>CM060949.1:71989276-72254276 GCA_030765055.1 Mantis religiosa | reverse complement strand
TATTATTATTATTATTATTATTATTATTATTATTATTATTATTATTATTATTATTATTATTATTATTATTATTATTATTATTATTATTATTATTATTATTATTATTATTATTATTATTATTATTATTATTATTATTATTATTATTATTATTATTATTATTATTATTATTATTATTATTATTATTATTATTATTATTATTATTATTATTATTATTATTATTATTATTATTATTATTATTATTATTATTATTATTATTATTATTATTATTATTATTATTATTATTATTATTATTATTATTATTATTATTATTATTATTATTATTATTATTATTATTATTATTATTATTATTATTATTATTATTATTATTATTATTATTATTATTATTATTATTATTATTATTATTATTATTATTATTATTATTATTATTATTATTATTATTATTATTATTATTATTATTATTATTATTATTATTATTATTATTATTATTATTATTATTATTATTATTATTCCACGCATTAAACTTTTCTTATAAAAAAGGAGCGAATAAACTCAGTGTACACATAGAAACAAATACATAAATGGAATAATCTGATAATTACCTGCAAATTGGTTTTGCTGGTACTTGCTACTACCGCCTCAAATACATCCCCATGCCAATTAGGAATTTTCTATGACGGTACAGCGTCGCCCTTTAATTTTCTTTTCAGCGGCAAACCTAACAGCTCGTTTTTTAAATCCTGTTCATAGTTTTCGGGCAGGAAGTGATCGGAACAAATCCTTGCATTATTCACATTAACCGGATCAGCCCTTTTACAGCGTAAAACCCACTTGCGCTGTAGTTCTCGATCTTTCGGCAAACAATGGAAAATCACATTCGTAGTTTTGTACGAAGCATGTTTGCATTCAGCAACAGCGCAATGGTTTCTACTTTTCCTCATAATGTTACGACAAAAGCCACAGACAATTACTACAATAGCTCATAAGCAACTGCATCTTGTTTATTTCATCAGAAGGATTGTGAAATTTGCATGCATCAGTGCCTTATCTAATAATGCGCAATCATAATATTGCATTAAGCACATTCACGTGTAAGCGCTCTTGCGTTGTATTCTCAGTGACATCACGCCCCTCACTCAACAGTGACAGTGTTTTGCGCGGGAAAGTGGGAATGGCCTGCCCTGAGGGCCACAGCAAACACACAGGTCCCGCTGGCTCACCAATCTCGTTGGCTCGCCTGTGATCAATTAATCTATGCTCAAACTAGTGTCAGTGATAGATGGCAGGATGAGCGGATTTGAGCTTTTTTTGTGAAATTACATAAATATAGTCAAACTGTACAGCATAAAAAAGAATATGGATGTTGTAGCATTTAGAAGTGTTCTGCAAACAATCTCAAATATTTTATACATTAAAAGTATGTCATAGTGCTCATTGACACACAAAAGTAATAACATGTTACAACCTTAATGCTATGATTCTAGGTATATATTTATTGAAGACTCAAGTAATCTATGGAATAACATTCTTTGGTTGATATAGAATTTTTGGAGCGGATTGGGCTGCTGAGACAGTCGGATCTGCTAATTATTTTCATTCTTTTAAAGTAGGAATTGTATCCAGAGAGCATTTATTCTAAGGCATCCACAGATCAATACCAGATCAGGGCCTGTTAACTCAAATAGGAAATCAGGAGACACATTAAGGTTTACGAAACACCCGGGGTCTAAAGATACATTTTGACGCTGCATACGCCGGATTCAATGCCGCCGATATAATTATTTTGCCTGCCGTGTTGCATACTATTATATAAAATAGCTTCTGCTTAGTTCAAATTTTAATAGCTATTGTATTATTTTACTACTGATGAAGTAATGTTCGTAATTTTATTGGCATATTATCGACCTTATTTGAGTTCAATGTCCGATATGAATAAGACATACATTGGCTAACCTGTAAATATTTGACTTAAAGCTTTAACGGCAAGGAGGCCAAGCCAAATTAAGTTCTGAATACAATTTTTTATCGATTTGTGAAATTGTAAAAATTTGAAAGAACTACGACGACGTATGGGCAGCAGCAAGAACGAGAATAGATTTTCACAAATACCTATTGGTAAGTAAGATTTAGCATGTAGATAAATACCGACAATGAATATGACATAACCTGAAATGTGCCTTAATATATATTCATGCATAGTTAAATTCTCTAAATTAATGTAGCACCTTATAATGGAAAAAGTGTGTTGTTTTACATACAAAAGCTTTAGTTTCATTAACCTTGTTACTTTATTACTGCAATAATGGAATTTTCTATTTTTTGTCTTTCAGGGATCAACCATTATCTCAGGCTACCAGGAATACGATGGTAGAAATCAGAGTGCAGGATTATTGGATATTGTGTATGTTTCTTGTTTTGGTGATGTGCAGTGATCTTCAGGAACTTTAGTAATGTAGAACAAAGCATTCTCTCCCGCGTATGCAGCATTTTAATGTGGCATATCAAATATTTCTGGAAGTTTGAGTTTCATTTCATATTAGTGGAAAATTTAACATAAAATTTGAGGAATGCTGTGGCCAACAAGGAAAAGTGAAAAGTGAAGTTATTTTGGACATTTGATTGGGTGTATTAGTTGTTGTGTTTGTACCTCTAGTTTTAAATTTAAAATATATAAGTCATATATAAGTCCATGTAAGGTAGGTAATTCCAGTTTAAATTACTGAAGAAATTACTGTGAATTTTCAGATATGCCAAAATTAGCATCATCTGTGTTTACAAATAATCTAGCTGGCTTACATTAAAATATTTGGGCGAGATGCTTGATATGAATTTTATAAACTTTTTCATTAAATTGCAATGATAAGTATTTTGAAGTATTAAGTTCTCTTAACCTTATTCATCAGTGTATATCTACATCATTGATCAAGAATATCACAGCTTTTAACAGCAATTAAAAGTATGATCTGAGATTCCATAAACCTAATTTGTTCTATATTGTTTAATACAGTAGTCACTATGCAATATTATTGTACACACTACACTGAATTATTTACCTGGATAACCATCTTTGAAGAGATCTGATCGGAATAGAATTTATTTGAAAAAGCTTTACAAGTTTTTAGGTGTAACTGTGCACTGCAAGGAATGACTAAATGTCATTGTGTCATCATCATTATATGCCACTTTTAATTTTATTTCTATTATTTCAGTTATTCTTAAAACATGCACAATATCAGCTAGCTAGGACCTAAACACAGTGTGCCTTGATCTCAAATTAGTAAAGCTTCACAATAAATAATAGGTTATAAATCCTCTGCCTTGTTAACACACACACACACACACACACACACACACACACACACACACACACATACATACATACATACACATACACGCACACACAAAAATGTGTTCAGAAAAATAACAAGTTAAAATGATATTTGCACAGCATTTATGTATTCTGTGGTACATTTGTTCTCAACATGTACTTGCCACCATTTATGAGTAATATTGGTACACAATTTCTGTAATGCTAACCATTTTAAGGGTGATATAACGTTACTAGCATGACCCACAGAAATGTTACATGTCAATGAAACTACACTGTTAAACAACCTCTCATTGTTCTAAGTTAGAACGAAAATCTCAATCTTTGGCATGGGAAAAAGATGTTTAACCTAATATATGAGCCATTCGTTATATGCAGTGATGCAAATCCACATAATATTTTTGAAAAGTAGATAAAACTGCACATTATTTTGCTATAAAATGTACTTCTTGTTTCTTTGTAGTGAACACATAAGGAAATTATGGACTGTCAAAAGAAATAATGGTTAGATGTGTGAGCAAATAAATTACATTAATAAATTATTCTCTATTAACTGCTCAAACACACAGTTCCATCACTTTCACTTCTTAAGTAAAACTACAAACAGCATTAATAGCTCATAGTGTAATGTTTCATTGAGTTATTTATTTGACACACATTCAGTTGTGTGTCACGGACTGAGAGGTTTACGCTATGCAGAGGGCTCTATTTGCCATCTTAGTCATAAAGTACATTGCTTAAAGTTAAAGCAAGCCATTTATCCAAACAGTTGCTCTGCACATTAAGCAAATTATACTTCACAGTGGGATAACTACATGAAATTATCTCTTATTGGAAGATACACTGTGCATTAAATTTTATTTTTAAAACTGCACATTTTGTTCTTCAGCATTCATTACTGTGCATAGGTATGCCATTGAAGCATTTAAAAATTCAACGCTGTAATTTTTTTGTGTTGTGAAGGCAGAGTTAAGCTGAGGACAATTTTAAATGAATGATACATCTTTAATGTAATTATTATTTTTCATAATTTATTCTGCACTTGTGAATGCTAATTCCACCAAAGTGATTAAAAGTATATAAAATAGTGCCATTTATGAAATTTATGTCACCAGTTGGTAATACTGACTTCTGCACTAATTTGACATTATTAATCTTATATGAATGGATAACAAATTTGAGGTGTTTCTCTGAATATACTTTAGTATACTTGTGCTGAAAATAATGTATCTACTATTGAGGTTTTAAAATTCTTATTAAATATAACCATTAACAGAGCTGCTTTGTTGTCATTTTAAAGAAATAGTGCTATTTTTTTGTACATAGTTATTGGTATCATTTCAAATTTATATACATATTTCTTTAGGGCTTTTTTTTCTCACTGTTATTCCAGGGAATTTTTCAACATTCTGTGACAAAGAAATTGCATTACATATAACATTATGGTATCCTTACCGGTTTTCCTGTATCTACAGGATCATTATTTTAGTGTTAAGTTATCTTTATTTTAAGCATTACACTAAGAAGCTTGAGGGAAAAAGGGATACAGATGCCTTGTATAATCTCAACAGCATCTTAATTGAGCTTACTCTCTCGTTTTCTAAGTTTTAATTGGTTTTAAAGACAAAATTCTCAATTTGCAACAGTAATAAGGATATAATGCTTTGCGGAAGTCAATTATTCATATTTAACAGGAAAGTTCAAGTGGATTCTTGAAATTTTTCTCACAAATTGGACAATTTCTTTCGAAGTCACATCTCGAGCACTGATGAATAGTTTACCGTATATTTCATCAACGTATTATGCTAATATGCGATAGCTGAAATGCGCGTGAACTATTTATGTGTGGCGAGATGTGATTTCGAAAGAAGTTGATTCTATCATTCAGTGAAAACGAGAGCCAAAGGGATGGGGAAGCGAATGCACCATAGCTCGGTCGCAATAGAAGTTTACTACGTTACCGGCCGTACTAGCCGTAGTTGCCAAGTTCGGCGGGGTCTTAAGGTTTAGGAAAGAGGGGCCTATGCGTCTTCTGTTTTAAATACCGAGTTGAAAATCTGATAGTAATCAGGGGCCCTTCCGAAGTGTAATTGAAGGGCCTTACTGTGGGGAGCCCCTTCCTAAACACTGCAAGCCCTAAGCCAGGGAAATAGGCCGAAATCAATCAATCAATCAATCAATCAATCAAAGGAATTTAGGGACCGGGGTCCCAAGGCTTTTCAGGGAAATTCCCTCTTCAGCCCAGAAATAGTTTGTAGTGGATCAGAGGAGGAGATTTGCCTACGGTCCTTCAGGGATAAGGTGTGAAAAGTGGGGTCTAGTCAAGCCAATTATGGAATTCAGATACCCCCCGCAGCCTAGTTAATATGAGTGGGGGTGGTAGGACATGCCATTCGTATTATTAATCTTATTTTTGTGTTATTAATTTTTTCTGCGTTTTTGTTATCATTTTTTGTTTTTTTATACATTTATTTTTTATATATTTTTATATATATGTTTTTTTATTTTTTTATTTTTTAATTAATTTTTTTTATTTATTTATTTTTTTTTTTTTTGCTCACAATCCGCGTAACGATAGCTATAAAGACCTTCGGTCGGATAGTATTTGTTGCTGCCTCTTTCATCGTTCTCATCTTTTTTGTGTGTTTTTTAATCTTGCCTTTTCAGGGTAGTTGCTCGTTCAGTTTATGTGCTGTAGTAGGGCTTGTAGGTATTGTTCTAGTTCTTGTTGGTTTTTTTCCTGTTTTCTATCGTATACTTTAATTAGGTGTAAAAGAGGGGTGCTTCTGTCTGTGTCTGTTGGTGTTTTCATTGCTTGTGCCGTTCTGATCAGATTTCGTCTGTGTTGTCTCTTGTGGGCTCCGTCTATGTAGTTCAGCATTCTCTTTTCTAAATGTTCGTCTAAAGTGTCAGTTTTTGTGTCTCTGTATAT
Organism: Mantis religiosa; assembly: GCA_030765055.1. NCBI lineage: Eukaryota > Metazoa > Arthropoda > Insecta > Mantodea > Mantidae > Mantis > Mantis religiosa. The sequence continues at coordinate 72,248,019 of CM060949.1, read as the reverse complement.
CTCGTTGTTGCGGTGGTTCGGAAGAAACTTAAAGCATATTCTGAGGCATCTTCTTTCAAGAGCTCTTAGTTTGCCTAAGGACTCCTCAGTGGTGAGGGGGGTGGTGGCTACTGCTGCATATGTCAAAATGGGTCTTATGAGCGCTTTGTACAATTTTCTTAATATATGTGGAGCGATGCCATGTTTGTTGACTCTTGCTAAGAACCCAAGTGTGGCGAGGACAGGTCGCGCTTTTTTAATAACGGATATATAGTGTGGTTTGGTTGTCATTTTTATGAACGGTTACCCCAAGATATTTAATAGTTGTTTGGCTTTTTATTGTGTGTCCATTTAATGTCATTTGGATGTTTGTGTGTTTTGATTTTTGTTTCTTTCGGATTAATATCAGTTGTGTTTTGCCGGGATTTATGCTAATACGCCACTTCTTAGTCCAGTCCATGTATTTGTTCACTTGCTTCTGTAATTGCCTTTGGGCGACGTTGTACATAGGGTTGTGACACCAGTAGGCTGTGTCATCAGCATATTGGGCCAGGTGTATGGAGTTGCTCATTGGTTGTGGTGTGTCGGCTGTATAAATAATATACAGTAAGCCTGAGATCGCGCTCCCCTGTGGTGTTCCTGCTTTTAGATGAATGGTGTTTGAATAGCTATTGTTAATTTTGATTTTTGCGGTCCGGTCAGTCAGGAAACTGGCTATCCATCTTGTTATTTGCTGTGGGATGTTGAATTTTGTGAGTTTGGACAGTAATCCATTCGTCCAGCACTGGTCGAATGCATTCTTAACATCTAGGAATGCAGCTACTGTCGTGTGTCCTTTGTTATAGGTGTCAGTGAATGCCGACATTACTCTGACGAGCTGATCTTGGATAGTTACCTCGTCTCGGTAACCGGCTTGGGTTGCTGGGATGATGTTCAGATCCTTGCAGATGATTTGCATACGGGCTGCTATTATTTTTTCAAGTGTTTTGGAGAGCGCTGTTATTAGGGATATAGGTCGATAGTTGCGGTGGTCTGATTTGTTTTTTCCTGGTTTTTCGAATAACAAGATGGTGGCATGTTTCCAGTTCTTTGGGTGGTATCCGTGTTGTAGTATATGGCTGTACAGTTTGGCAAGTATTTCCACTGTGGCTATTGGTAATTGATGTATGTGGCTGTATCGTATGTCGTCTGGGCCAGGTGCAGTGTTCCGTGCTTTCAGTGTGATTGATAGTATCTCGTGTGCCGTGACTGGTTTTACTGCAGGGGTTGTGTTGTCAAGTGGCGGCGCATCTAATTGTGGTGTATAAAGTTGAGGGTTCTTCTCTATTTCGGTGTTAATTTTTTTGAAGTGTTTTGCATCAAACTCAGGCTGATTTGGCGTTTGGAATAATGTTTGATAATGTTCCCGGAAGATTTCGAGTTTTTCTTGCACGCTCCATATGGTTGCTCCTTCCTTTTTTATGGGGTATGTCGGGTAGGTTTTGGGTCTTGTGCTTTTTATTAGTCGCCAGAATTTTGCCGGGTCCCTTGTATGACTTTCTGTGATTTCTTCGGTAAGTTGGTTCCAATGTTGTGTGTCATGGTCTGATATTTGTTTGCGTACTTTGTCGCGCAGGTGGTTAAGTATTCTTTTGTCCATCGGGTCGTGCGTCTTTATATACTGGCGGTGTGCTTTACGTTTTTGTCTGATGGTGTCTATTATGTGTTTTGGTAGTGGTTTACTGTAGGCATTGCGGTTTATTATGATCTTTGGTGTTGCGATGTCTCTGGCTCTCGTGATTATTTCTGTTATTATTTTTGCTGCTTGTTCTATATCTTGACATGATTCTATTGTGGGGAATGTGGCTTGTGCTGTGAGTTGTCCTGCCGTCTCTTTGTATGCCTCCCAGTCCGTGTTTTTGTAGTCCAATTTTTCAAAGCTGATTGTTGATTCTGTGTTCCAGGGAAGGCATTTAACTGTCAGTATCAGCGGTAAATGGTCTGTGCTTGGAGGTGCGTCCGTGATTATGTCCAAAATGTGGTTATACGTTTGCCGAGATGTGAGTATTTTGTCCGGAGATGACGGTTGCTGGTTGTGTATTCCGATTCTGGTCGGGCCTGGAGTGTATATGTTCATTAGCGTGGTGTTCTTTAGTATTTTGTACAGTTCTCTTCCATGTGTATTTGTGTGTTCGTCCAACAGGTTTTTATGATTTGCGTTTAAGTCTCCTGCTATCACTAGCTCTCTATAGTTGTCGTGTAGGTAAAGGATTAGGTCTGAAGGGAAATCTGCTGTGGGTGCGGAATAAATAGTTGCAATGTGTAGTTTTTTCTTTTTTATGCAAATTTGGATTAGGATGGCTTCGGTGTGTTGGAAAATATTCGGAAGGGGGATTTGGGTGGCTTGAAGTTCAGGACGTGTAAGGATTAAACTCCTCCTCCTTGGCTTTGGATTCTGTCCTTTCTGAATATGTGTAATGGTTGAATGTTAAAGTTTCTGTTTGGGTTTAGTTTAGTTTCATTTACGGTGATTATGTCGGGTTCGTGATGAGAGAGCAGTTCCTGAAGTTCTTTTCGTTTCCCGCAAATTCCGTTGATATTTATATGAAGCAGTTTCAGGTTGTGGTGTGTCGTTGTAGATGTGCCAGCCATAATTGTTTCGTGTTATGATTTGGGTCTTGTTTATGTGATGCTATGGATGATGACCGCCACTTGATTTCCTACTTGGAGGGCTTGAATAGTTTTCCTGAGTGTCTTTTTGGCAGTTTCGTTGAGAGTGTTCAGAAGTCTCGTTCTTTGGTTGGGGGGAGTGATGTCGTACATAGCGTAGGCCGAACTGGCATTAATTTTGTTTTTGAGCATATAGTTGTGAAATTTGTATTTAATATTGACATATTTTTAATTATGTTCTAGAGTTTGTAAGGCAAAAGGTAATGTGTAGCAAAATGACTGATAGCGAAGATGCTTATATGTGTTGTTTTAGGTATTTCATTTGAATTTGTTCTAAGTATACGACATAAAAGCCTGCGAATTGTGATTGATAGGTGGTGAAATTAGGCCGAAATATCTGATTTCACCACTTATCAATCACAATTCGCAGGCTTTCATGTCGTATACTTAGAACAAATTCAAATGAAATACCTAAAACAACACGTATAAGCATCTTCGCTATCAGTCATTTTGCTACACATTACCTTTTGCCTTACAAACTCTAGAACATAATTAAAAATATGTCAATATTAAATACAAATTTCACAACTGTATGCTCAAAAACAAAATTAATGCCAGGTTGCCATCTACTGGCCTTAACAGCAAATGCCCTCTTCTTCTTCCTCCTTTGACATTGAAGGTGCAGGCTGCCTTAACAACACACAGGTCCCGGTGGCTCACCAATCTCGTTAGCTCGCCTGTGATCAATTAATCTATGCTCAAACTAGTGTCAGTGATAGATGGCAGGATGGGCGGATTTGAGCTTTTTTTGTGAAATTACATAAATATAGTCAAACTGTACAGCATAACAAAGAATATGGATGTTGTAGCATTTAGAAGTGTTCTGCAAACAATCTCAAATATTTTATACATTAAAAGTATGCCATAGTGCTCATTGACACACAAAAGTAATAACATGTTTCAACCTTAATGCTATGATTCTAGGTATATATTTATTGAAGACTCAAGTCTGCTATGGAATAACATTCTTTGGTTGATATAGAATTTTTGGAGCGGATTGGGCTGCTGAGTCAGTCGGATCTGCTAATTATTTTCATTCTTTTAAAGTAGGAATTGTGTCCAGAGAGCATTTACTCTGAGGCATCCACAGATCAATACCAGATCAGGGCCTGTTAACTCAAATAGGAAATCAGGAGACACATTAAGGTTTACGAAACACCCGGGGTCTAAAGATACATTTTGACGCTGCATACGCCGGATTCAATGCCGCCGATATAATTATTTTGCCTGCCGTGTTGCATACTATTATATAAAATAGCTTCTGCTTAGTTCAAATTTTAATAGCTATTGTATTATTTTACTACTGATGAAGTAATGTTCGTAATTTTATTGGCATATTATCGACCTTATTTGAGTTCAATGTACAATATGAATAAGACACTACATTGGCTAACCTGTAAATATTTGACTTAAAGCTTTAACGGCAAGGAGGCCAAGCCAAATTAAGTTCTGAATACAATTTTTTATCGATTTGTGAAATTGTAAAAATTTGAAAGAACTACGACGACGTATGGGCAGCAGCAAGAACGAGAATAGATTTTCACAAATACCTATTGGTAAGTAAGATTTAGCATGTAGATAAATACCGACAATGAATATGACATAACCTGAAATGTGCCTTAATATATATTCATGCATAGTTAAATTCTCTAAATTAATGTAGCACCTTATAATGGAAAAAGTGTGTTGTTTTACATACAAAAGCTTTAGTTTCATTAACCTTGTTACTTTATTACTGCAATAATGGAATTTTCTATTTTTTGTCTTTCAGGGATCAACCATTATCTCAGGCTACCAGGAATACGATGGTAGAAATCAGAGTGCAGGATTATTGGATATTGTGTATGTTTCTTGTTTTGGTGATGTGCAGTGATCTTCAGGAACTTTAGTAATGTAGGACAAAGCATTCTTTCCCGCGTATGCAGCATTTTAATGTGGCATATCAAATATTTCTGGAAGTTTGAGTTTCATTTCATATTAGTGGAAAATTTAACATAAAATTTGAGGAATGCTGTGGCCAACAAGGAAAAGTGAAAAGTGAAGTTATTTTGGACATTTGATTGGGTGTATTAGTTGTTGTGTTTGTACCTCTAGTTTTAAATTTAAAATATATAAGTCATATATAAGTCCATGTAAGGTAGGTAATTCCAGTTTAAATTACTGAAGAAATTACTGTGAATTTTCAGATATGCCAAAATTAGCATCATCTGTGTTTACAAATAATCTAGCTGGCTTACATTAAAATATTTGGGCGAGATGCTTGATATGAATTTTATAAACTTTTTCATTAAATTGCAATGATAAGTATTTTGAAGTATTAAGTTCTCTTAACCTTATTCATCAGTGTATATCTACATCATTGATCAAGAATATCACAGCTTTTAACAGCAATTAAAAGTATGATCTGAGATTCCATAAACCTAATTTGTTCTATATTGTTTAATACAGTAGTCACTATGCAATATTATTGTACACACTACACTGAATTATTTACCTGGATAACCATCTTTGAAGAGATCTGATCGGAATAGAATTTATTTGAAAAAGCTTTACAAGTTTTTAGGTGTAATTGTGCACTGCAAGGAATGACTAAATGTCATTGTGTCATCATCATTATATTCCACTTTTAATTTTATTTCTATTATTTCAGTTATTCTTAAAACATGCACAATATCAGCTAGCTAGGACCTAAACACAGTGTGGCTTGATCTCAAATTAGTAAAGCTTCACAATAAATAATAGGTTATAAATCCTCTGCCTTGTTAACACACACACACACACACACACACACACACACACACACACACACACACACACACACACACACACACACGCACACACACACAAATGGGTTCAGAAGAATAACAAGTTAAAGTGATATTTGCACAGCATTTATGTATTCTGTGGTACATTTGTTCTCAACATGTACTTGCCACCATTTATGAGTAATATTGGTACACAATTTCTGTAATGCTAACCATTTGAAGGGTGATATAACGTTACTAGCATGACCCACAGAAATGTTACATGTCAATGAAACTACACTGTTAAACATCCTCTCATTGTTCTAGGTTAGAACGAAAATCTCAATCTTTGGCATGGGAAAAAGATGTTTAACCTAATATATGAGCCATTCGTTATATGCAGTGATGCAAATCCACATAATATTTTTGAAAAGTAGATAAAACTGCACATTATTTTGCTACAAAATGTACTTCTTGTTTCTTTGTAGTGAACACATAAGGAAATTATGGACTGTCAAAAGAAATAATGGTTAGATGTGTGAGCAAATAAATTACATTAATAAATTATTTTCTATTAACTGCTCAAACACACAGTTCCATCACTTTCACTTCTTAAGTAAAACTACAAACAGCATTAATAGCTCATAGTGTAATCTTTCATTGAGTTATTTATTTCACACATTCAGTTGTATGTCATGGACTGAGAGGTTTACACTATGCAGAGGGCTCCATTTGCCAACTTAGTCATAAAGTACATTGCTTAAAGTTAAAGCAAGCCATTTATCCAAACAGCTGCTCTGCACATTAAGCAAATTTTACTTCACAGTCAGATAACTACATGAAATAATCTCTCATTGGAAGATACACTGTGCATTGAATTTTATTTTTAAAACTACACATTTTCTTCTTCAGCATTCATTACTGTGCATATGCATGTCATTGAAGCATTTAAAAATTCAACGCTGTAATATTCTTGTGTTGTGAAGCAGAGTTAAGCTGAGGACAATTTTAAATGAATGATACATCTTTAATGTAATTATTATTTTTCATAATTTATTCTGCACTTATGAAGGTTAATTCAACCAAAGTGATTAGAAGTATATAAAATAGTGCCATTTATGAAACTTATGTCACCAGTTGCTAATACTGACTTCTGCACTAATTTGACATTATTAATCTTATATGAATGGATCACAAATTTCAGGTTTTTCTCTGAATATACTTTAGTATACTTGTGCTGAAAATAATGTATGTACTATTGAGCTTTTAAAATTCTTATTAAATATAACCATTAACAGAGCTGCCCTGTTGTCATTTTAAAGAAACAGTGCTATTTTTTTGTACATAGTTGTTGGTATCATTTCAAATTTATATACCTATTTCTTTAGTTTTTTTTTTCTCACTGTTATTCCAGGGAATTTTTCAACATTCTGTGTACAAAGAAATTGCATTACATATAACATTATGGTATCCTTACCGGTTTTCCTGTATCTACAGAATCATTATTTTAGTGTTAAGTTATCTTTATTTTAAGGGTTACACTAAGAAGCTTTTGGGAAAGGGGATACAGATGTCTTGTATAGTCTCAACAGCATCTTAAGTGATCTCACTGTCTCGTTTTTTTAAATTTTAATTGTTTTTAAAGGCAAAATTATCAATTTGCAACAGGACTAAGGATATAATGCTTTGTGGAAGTCAATTATTCATATTTAACAGGAACAGTTCAAGTGGATTCTTGATATTTTTCTCACCAATTGGACAACTTCTTTCGAAGTCACATCTCGCACACTGATGAATAGTTTACCGTATATTTCCTCAGCGTAGTATGCTAATATGCGATAGCTGAAATTCCTGTAAACTATTTATATGTGGCGAGATGTGATTTCGAAAGAAATTGATTCTATCAGTCAGTGAAAACGAGAGCCAAAGGGAAGGAGAAGCGAATGCACCATAGCTCGGTCGCAATAGAAGCTTACTACATTACCGGCCTTACCAGCCGTAGTTGCCAAGTTCGGCGATGTCCAAAGGTTTAGAGAAGAGCGCCCTATGCGTCTTCTGTTTTTAACACGAAGTTGAGAATCTGGTACTAATCTGTAGCCCATCCGAATACTTCTGCCATCTTCGACATTGAAGTTGCGGGCTGACTTAACAACACACAGGTCCCGGTGTCCTACCAATCTCGTTGGCTCGCCTGTGATCAATTAATCTATCCTCAAACTACGGTCAATAATAGATGGCAGGATGATCGGATTTGAGCTCTTTTTGTTTAATTGCATAAATATAGACAAACTGTACAGCATAACAAAGAATATGGATTTTGTTGCGTCTAGAAATGTTCTGCAAACTATCTCAAATATTTTATACATCAAAAGTATGCTTAATGATTCTAGGTATATATTTGTTGAAGACTCAAGTCTGCTATACAGTTATCGTCATTATTCGAAATGTAATTTTTGGGGCGGATTGGGCTGCTGAGCTTCTACAAACGCCTGATGGCTCGAGCGTCAGGACACCCGTACTCAAAACGGGGTAAAAGTTCTAAAACAGATCCTCCCCCAACGGGAGAAAGTAACAACAAACCCGCCTTTAGAGGACACTCAAGGGCAACCAGTTGAAACCTAATCTTAAACACTCAAAACCTACCGCCAGCAGATCAAAAGCAATCACACTTGACTCACTTCGTAGGTTAAGCCGCAAAGCGGCTAGGTACTGCGGCAAAAGACGCCCGGACAAGGAAAATTGCCCCGCCCGACCAGGACAACCTCTGGACCTCTGGCTGCTGAGCCAGTCGGATCTGCTAATTATTTTCATTCTTTTGAACTACCAATTGTATGCAGAAATTATTTATTCTAATGCATCGACAGATTAATACCAGATCAGGGCCTGTTAGCTCAAATAGGTAACTAGGTGCCACATTAAGGATCGCGAATCACCCGGGGTCTAAAGATACATTTTGAGGGCTGCATGCGTCGGATCAATGCCGCCAATATAATTATTTTGCCTGGCGTGTTGCATGCTATTATATAAAATAACTTCTGCTTAGTTCAAAATTTAATAGCTATTGTATTATTTTACTACTTGGTAATATTATTGGCCTATTATCGACCTTATTTGGGTTCAATGTACGATATGAATAAGACACTCCATTGGCTAACCTGTAAATATTTGAATTAAAGCTTTAACGGCCCGGAGGCCAAGCCAAATTAAGTTTTGAATACAATTTTCATCGATTTGTGAAATTGTAAAAATTTGAAAGAACTACGAGGACGTATGGGCAGCAGGAAGAACGAGAATAGATTTTCACAAAGACCTATTGGTAAGGAAGATTTAGCATGTAGCTAAATACCGACAATTAATATGACATAACCTGAAATGTGCCTTAATATATATTCATGCATAGTTAAATTCTCTAAATTAATGTAGCACCTTATAATGGAAAAAGTGTGTTGTTTTACATACAAAAGCATTAGTTTCATTGACCTTGTTACTTTATTACTGCAATAATGGAACTTTCTGTTTTTTGTCTTTCAGGGGTCATCCATTATCTCAGGCTACCAGGAATACGTTGGCAGAAATCAGAGTGCAGGATTATTGGATATTGTGTATGTTTCTTGTTTTGGTGATGTGCAGTGATCTTCAGGAACTTTTAGTAATGTAGCACAAAGCAGTCTTTCCCGCGTATACAGCAATTTAATGTGGCAGATCAAATATTTCTGAAAGTTTGATTTACATTTCATATCAGTGGAAAATTTAACAAAAACTTTGAGGAATACTGTGGCCAACAAGGAAAAGTGAAAAGTGAAGTTATTTTAGACATTTGATTGGGTGTACTAGTTTTTGTGTTTGTACTTGTAGATTTAAATTTAAAATATATAAGTCATATATAAGTCCATGTAAGGTAAGTAATATCCAGTTTAAATTACTGAAAAAATAGCTGTGAATTTTCAGATATGCCTAAATTAGCATCATTTGTGTTTACGTATAATCTAGGTGGCTTAAATTAAAATATTTGGGCGAGATGCTTGATATGAATTTTATAAACTTCCTCTTTAAATTGCAATGATAAGTATTTTGAAGAATTAAGTTTTCCTAACCTTATTCATCAGTGTATATCTACATCATTGATCAAGAATGTCACAGCATTTAACAGCAATTAAAAGTATGATCTGAGATTCCATAAACCTAATTTGTTCTATATTGTTTAATACAGAAGTCACTGTGCAATATTATTGTACACACCACACTGAATTATTTACCTTGATAACCATCTTTGAAGAGATCTGATGGGAATAGAATTTATTTGAAAAAGCTTTACAAATTTTTAGGTGTAACTGTGCATGGCAAGGAATGACTAAATATCATTGTTTCGTCATCATTATATTCCACTTTTAATTTTATTTCTATTATTCCAGTTATTCTTAAAACATGCACAATATCAGCTAGCTAGGACCAAAACACAGTGTGGCTTGATCTCAAATTAGTAAAGCTTCACAATAAATAATAGGTTATAAATCCTCTGCCTTGTTAACACACACACACACACACACACACACACACACACACACACACACACACACACACACACACACACACACACACACACACACACACACACACACACACAGACACACACACACTCACACACACACACACAAATGGGTTCAGTAAAATAACAAGTTAAAGTGATATTTGCACAGCATTTATGTACTCTGTGGTACATTTGTTCTCAACATATACTTGCCACCATTTATGAGTAATATTGGTACACAATTTCTGTAATGCTAACCATTTTAAGGGTGATATAACGTTACTAGCATGACCCACAGAAATGTTACATGTCACATGGAACTACACTGTTAAACATCCTCTCATTGTTCTAAGCTGGAATGAAAATCTCAATCTTTGGCATGGGAAAAAGATGTTTAACCTAATATATGAGCCATTCATTACATGCAGTGATGCGAAGCCACATAATAATTTTGAAAAGTATTAAAAACTGCACATATTTTGCTATATAATGCACTTTTTGTATCTCTGTAGTGAACAGATAAGGAAATTATGGACTGTCAAAGGAAATAATGGTTAGATGTGTAAGCAAATAAATTACATTACTAAATTATTTTCTATTATTACTCAAACACACTGTTCCATCACCTTCACTTCTTAAGTAGAACTACAAACAGCATTAATAGCTCATAGTGTAATCTTTCATTGAGTTATTTATTTGACACACATTCAGTTGTATGTCATGGACTGAGAGGTTTACACTATGCTTAAAGTTAAAGCAAGCCATTTATCCAAAGAGTTGCTCTGCACATTAAGCAAATTATACTTCACAGTCAGATAACTACATGAAATAATCTCTTATTGGAAGATACACTGCGCATTAAATTTATTTTTAAAACTGCACATTTTCTTCAGCATTCATTACTGTGCATATGCATGCCATTGAAGCATTTAAAAAGTTCAACGCTGTAATATTCTTGTGTTGTGAAGGCAGAGTTAAGCTGAGGACAATTTTAAATGAATGATACATCTTTAATGTAATTATTATTTTTCATAATTTATTCTGCACTTGTGAATGTTAATTCAACCAAAATGATAAGAAGTATATAAAATAGTGCCATTTATGAAATTTATGTCACCAGTTGCTAATACTGACTTCTGCACTAATTTGACATTGTTAATCTTATATGAATCGATCACAAATTTCAGGTTTTCCTCTGAATATACTTTAGTATACTTGTGCTGAAAATAATGTATGTACTATTGAGCTTTTAAAATTCTTATTAAATATAACCATTAACAGAGCTGCTTTGTTGTCATTTTAAAGAAATAGTGCTATTCTTTTGTACATAGTTGTTGGCATCATTTCAAATTTATATACATATTTCTTTAGGGTTCTTTTTTCTCACTGTTATTCCAGGGAATTTTTTCAACACTCTGTGTACAAAGAAATTGCATTACATATAACATTATAGTATCCTTACCGGTTTTCCGGTATCTACAGAATCATTGTGTTAGTGTTAAGTTATCTTTATTTTAAGGATTACACTAAGATATAATCTCAACAGCATCTTAAGTGATCTCGCTCTCTCGTTTTTTAAATTTTAATGTTTTTAAAGACAAAGTTATCAATTTTGCAACAGGAATAAAGATATAATGCTATGAGGAAGTCAATTATTCATATTTTACAGGAAAAGTTCAAGTGGATTCTTGATATTTTTCTCACAAATTGGACAACTTCTTTCGAAGTCACATCTCGCACACTAATGAATAGTTCACCGCACATTTCCTCAGCGTATTTCGCTAATATGCGATAGCAAAAATGCCGGTAAACTATTTATGTGTGGCGAGATGTGATTTCGAAAGAAATTGATTCTATCAGTCAGTGAAAACGAGAGCCAAAGGGAAGGAGAAGCGAATGCACCATAGCTCGGTCGCAATAGAAGCTTACTACATTACCGGCCTTACCAGCCGTAGTTGCCAAGTTCGGCGGGGTCCAAAGGTTTAGAGAAGAGCGCCCTATGCGTCTTCTGTTTTTAACACGAAGTTGAGAATCTGGCACTAATCTGTGGCCCATCCGAATACTTCTGCTGTCTTCGACATTGAAGTTGCGGGCTGCCTTAACAACACACAGGTCCCGGTGGCCTACCAATCTCGTTGGCTCGACTGTGATCAATTAATCTATCCTCAAACTACGGTCAATAACAGATGGCAGGATGGTCGGATTTGAGCTTTTTTTTTGTGAAATTGCATAAATACAGTCAAACTGTACAGCATAACAAAGAATATGGACTTTGTAGCATCTAGAAATGTTCTGCAAACTATCTCAAATATTTTATACATCAAAAGTATGCCATAGTGCCCACTGACACACAAAAGTAATAACATGTTTCAAACTTAATGCTATGATTCTAGGTATATATTTGTTGAAGACTCAAGTCTGCTTTATAGGGTCCCGCTGTGGAGTATGGAAAAGAAAACCGGTGTGTGATACAGATACGGATACCTGATGGTGTGACATATACGCATGACGGCGGCGGATTAGACATACGTGTGTGTGCGCTAGACAAGCTTTATGAGGATGGCTGACGGATGCGAGTCATTCATTAGTTTCTGAATATAAAATTGCGTATTTTGTATATTTTATTAACATAATTTTAATGAAACTGAAGAATTTTAAAGCAAGTCATGTGTGAAACGAAGTGATTGAAGGTTAAGTTGGTTATATATGTTGTCTTAGGGATTTCATTTGAGTTTGTTCTAAGTGACCTTGCTTTCACTGTGTCGCAAAACTGTGACACACCAAAGTGTAAGTGGAAAACAGTGGTACCGAGAGTCTGGTTTGATAGTGTGCAGTGTACAGTGTAACAGTGACGCGAACAAAGACTAAAACCACCCAAAAACAGCGTGGGACGCGCAGCTGCGTGCCGTTGTTGCACGCAACGCTTGGCGTCCCCAAGCCACGCTGTTCCCAGCAGCCACTGTGACTAGCGGCCAGTGACCTCCGCTCTAAGATGGCGGTGGCAGTGATAACTACAGTAGCAACTGCGGCAGCTCCACCACTAGCCACCAGTCAGGCGGCTGGCAGTGGACTGAGGCTCCAAGGACCAGCCCGCTCTGTTTACAGCTGCACAGGTGGCGCAGCCCAACCTCGTCCCGCCATTGGCCAACGCCGCAGCAGCCAATACCCCTGCCTCAATGGACCACAGTGCTTTGGAGGACGAACTACTCGCCCGGAAGTATGCCCAGCTGGAGAGAGAGGTAAATGAACTCCAGAAGGAAATCCTGCAAAATATGGCCCCGGAGTCCCGCGACTTCGGCAAAATAGCCATTGACCTAGCACGCTGTTACCAGGAACACTCAATTAAAAAGAGGCACCTGGTTCAGCTCGCAGAGGGCTGGCAGGCAGCTCCGGCTAGGAAGCGCCCCCATCGTCGCGGCAGCGGACGCGACAGCGATTCTGACGGCGAACGGCGTGGGCAGCAGCCTGTGCTGTCCAAGATAAACAAAAGAAGGCACCTACCACCCCAGGTCTCCACCGGAAACCGCTATGCGGCACTATCCTCATCGGAGGAAGACGAGGATACGGAGCACCCCAGCAACTTCCCCACCCTGCCACCACCACGAAGACCAAATCCAAAGCCCCAACGGCCAAGTAGGCCACAAAACCAACCCAAAGAACCACTCACTGCCACCAACCTACCTACACCCAGCCACACCCCAACAACCACAACAACTACAGCAACACAGCCTACTAACACCCAAAAACCTCCAAGCATCATAATTCCCGATGCCCGGCAGGCAACCAAGGTGCTCCAGATCCTCCGTGTCTCTCTCCCAGCTGGGTCTTATACCCTACAGAACACCAGGAGCTGTCTGAAGCTGTTCCTGACCAAGAAAGAAGACAGCCTACCCACCATGAACAAGCTGAAGGACGCCGGGGTCGAGAGTTACAGCTTTACCCCCAGGAGCGACCAGCCCCTCCGCTACATCATCAAGCGCCTCCCAGAGGACTTGGAGACCGAACTCATCAAAGAAGATCTGGAAGCGAAGGGGTACACCGGCGTCCATGTGCGGCAACTGATCTCCCGCGGCAGGCCTCTGCCAATGTACCAGGTAACCCTTGACAGGACCACAACCAATCAAAAACTACTACAGGCTCGCGAGGTATGTCACATTCTCGTCACCGTGGAGGTCCTCAAAACGAACCACAACATCACGCAGTGCTTCAACTGCCAACAGTTGGGGCACACATATAAAATGTGCCACATGACCTCCCGTGTGTCCTCTGCGGTGGCCTCCACCGCTTAGCTGACTGCCCGAAAAAGCCATGCAGGACGTTGTACCCCACTGTGCAAACTGTGGGGAGACGCATCCTGCCAGCTACAGAGGTTGCGAGACGTTCCGTAACGAACGCCACCGCCGCCAACTGGCAGCCATAGCCAGGGCACCCCCAAGTGCGCAACCAAGACCCATTGCCAACCCGGCTCTGGTTAGAGATGGCGTCTCTTTCGCAGGCGCCATGACGGGACAAAGCGCACCAGTGCCGCCACCTGCTGGCCAACCCTCAACAACTCCCCCCTCCCAGGCGCCATCTGGTGAACTAGGAGGCCTCAAAGAGCTCTTTACTCTGTTTAAAGAGCTGAACTTACATAAACTTGCTCCGAAGGTACAGCCTTTTATCGCAAGATTTAAGAGCTGCACCTTAACTTGGGAGAAGCTAGAAGCCCTCATATGGCTTCTGTCGGACATCTTCGAGTAAATGGCTCAACTAAGGGGAGGCACACCTCTAACTCGCGGGCTCCTGTGGAATGCCGACGGCATCTACAGGCAGCAGCACGAACTTGAAAGCTACCTGCGGCGTAACAAACTTGACGTCGCATTCATTTGTGAAACAAAATTAAAGCAGGAGCACACTTTCAAGCTCAGGGGTTACCAAATATTTCGAACTGATAGAATAGGCAGACAGGGAGGAGGAACAGCTATTTTACTAAAAAACAAAGTTGCTCATGCTCCTGTTACGCTGCCACCATTGGCAGCGTTAGAGTGCACGGCTCTTAAAACACGATTAAATAACAAAACGGTGATGCTGGTGGCCCTCTATCGGCCGCCAAACTCCCCCGACTGTAGACGCGACCTCGAGCAAATGCTCACTTTGGAGGAGCATGTTATAATGGCAGGAGACTTCAACGCTCGACACCCCTGGTGGTATTCACGTCGAGCAAACGCGGCTGGAAATCTCCTAGTAGACCTTATAACAAAAAATGACGATCTCGAGGTGTACTTCCCCCCCGAACCCACCTTTTGGCACAAGTCAGGGCACTTCGACCCTGAAATCTTGGACTTCGTCATTACAAAAAATGCGACATTACCAAACAACTTCACTGTGTATCACAGCCTAGACTCCGACCATCTTCCAGGGCACTTTGATATCAGTGGCGCCATCACGGCCGGGCGGTACATTGACCGCTTCCTTTCATGGCGTCATGACTGGAAAATCAAAATTAATGCGAACAAATGTCAGCTTATACATTTTACAAAGCGGCGCCCTTTGGCAATGGACCCAACGGTCGATGGTCAAATATTGCATTGTCGTCAGCAGGTCAAGTACCTCGGCGTGACGTTGACACGCACGATGCATTGGACCACCCACCTAAGAGATAGCGCCTACAAAGGGCGGCAGCGATTAAAGATGTGCGCCTCCATATTTAGGAGCAAACAGCTAAAGCTGCGCTCGAAGATCATCCTATATACATCCTTTATTTTATCCGTGGTCCTGTACGCCTGCGTGGTCTGGGCCAACGCCTCCAAAACCGCCCTAAAGTATCTCCAAACCCTACAAAACTTATCCCTACGCAAAATCCTGTCTGCTCCTATCCGAACAACAACCGCCACCATTCAACAAGAAACCCACGTCCTTTACATCAACAAACGTGCCTCTTCCATCTGGGCGCGCATCCGACACCATCAGAACCCCACCATACACAATATTGGGAAAGGCGAACCCAAGCACCGAAAACACGCCAGAATCAAAGCATATTGAAGAAAAACAAAAATAAAAAAATGCAACGACTGCAAAATTATGCGCGCCCACCCCTTCCTGGCTCAGGCCACGTTCCCCGGCAGAGGCCGCCATCATCGGTAGCCCAGGAGTCAGCTACCCGCTGCCGCACAGCCTAACTGCGAACATTGTAAATATTGTACATAGCCAAGTCTGTACAGTGTAGTGCGTATGTATTGGGACGTACATGGTATGCCCAGGTGTGCGTGTGAATGTGTGTGTGTGCGTGCGCAAGATAAGCGCAGTGTAAATATGTAAATATAAAAACAAGAAAAAGAAAGACAGAGACAAATAACGTGATAAAACTGGTTCTCGGCGGCCTCAGAACAGGTCGCCGTATGGGTTTTAGAATAACCCCAAAGACAATAAAGAGGCCATACCCAGAATTATAAACCCATGTAAATTTAGAGCCTGTAAGCCGGGTCCAATGTACCGGCACCAGGCAAATAAGTTACAAATAAAAAGCCTTAAGCCTGCTATACAGTTATAGTCCTTATTCGAAATGTAATTTTTGGGGCGGATTGGGCTGCTGAGCCAGTCGGATCTGCTAATTATTTTCATTCTTTTGAACTACGAATTGTATGCAGAAATCATTTATTCTAATGCATCGAAAGATTAATACCAGATCAGGGCCTGCTAGCTCAAATAGGAAACCAGGTGCCACATTAAGGATCGCGAATCACCCGGGGTCTAAAGATACATTTTGAGCGCTGCATGCGTCGGATCAATGCCGCCAATATAATTATTTTGCCTGGCGCACAGGTTAATACCAGAAGCTCAACTCCGTGTTAAAAACTGAAGACGCGTAGGGCGCTCTTTCCTAAAACTTTATACCCCGGCGACCTTGGAAACTACAGCCGCAGCGGCCGGTAATGTAGTACGCTTCTATTGCGACAGAGCTATGGTGTATTTACTCCACCTTCCCTTCGGCTCCCATTTTCACTGACTCATGGAATCCAACTTCTTTCGAAATCACTTCTCGTCACACATGAATAGTTTACAGCACATATCAACTATTTCATATTAGGACAAAACACGTCAAATACGCCGAGGAAATGTGCGATAAACTATTCATCAGTGTGCGAAATGTGACTTCGAAAGAAGTTGTCCAATTTGTAAAAAGAATTGGAAGAATCCACTTGAACTTTTCCTGTTAAATATGAATAATTGATTTCCACTAAGCATTATATCTTTATTCCTGTTGCAAATTGATAATTTTGTCTTTAAAAACATATAAAATTTTAAAAACAGGAGAGTGAGATCACTTAAGATGCTGTTGAGATTATACAAGATATCTGTATACCCTTCCCCTCAAGCTTCTTAGTGTAATACTTAAAATAAAGATAACTTAACACTAAAATAATGATTCTGTAGATACAGGAAAACAGGTAAGGATACCATAACGTTATATGTAATGCAATTTTTTTTTGTACACAGAATGTTGAAAAATTCCCTGGAATAACACTGAGAAAAAAAACCTAAACAAATATGTATATAAATTTGAAATGATACCAACAACTATGTACAAAAAAATAGCACTATTTCTTTAAAATGACACCAAAGCAGCTCTGTTACTGGTTATATTTAATAAGTATTTTAAAAGCTCAATAGTACATACATTATTTTCAGCACAAGTATACTAAAGTATATTCAGAGAAAAACATGAAATTTATGATCGATTCATATAAGATTAATAATGTCAAATTAGTACAGAAGTCAGTATTAGCAACTGGTGACATAAATGTCATAAATGACACTATTTTATATACTTCTAATCACTTTGGTTGAATTAACATTCACAAGTGCAGAATAAATTATGAAAAATAAGTTACATTAAAGCTGTATCACTCATTTAAAATTGTCCTAAGCTTAACTCTGTCTTCACAACACAAGAATATTACAGCGTTGAATTTTTAAATGCTTCAATGGCATGCCTATGCACAGTAATGAATGCTCAAGAAGAAAATGTGCAGTTTTAAAAATAAAATGTAATGCACAGTGTATCTTCCAATAAGAGATTATTTCATGTAGTTATCTGACTGTGAAATATAGTTTGCTTAATGTGCAGAGCAATTGTTTGGATAAATGGCTTGCTTTAACTTGATAAGACTTTAAGCAATGTACTTTATGACTAAGATGGCAAATGGAGCCCTCTGCATAGTGTAAACCTCTCAGTCCATGACATACAACTGAATGTGTGTCAAATAAATAACTCAATGAAAGATTACACTATGAGCTAGTAATGCTGTTTGTAGTTTTAGTTAAGAAGTGAAAGTGATGGAACTGTGTGTTTGAGTAGTTAATAAAAAATAATTTAGTAATGTAATTTATTTGCTCACACATCTAACTATTATTTCTTTTGACAGTCCATAATTCCCTTATGTGTTCACTACAAAGAAACAAGAAGTGCATTATATAGCAAAATAATGTGCAGTTTTATCTACCTTTCAAAATTATTATGTGGCTTCACATCACTGCATGTAACGAATGCCTCATATATTAGGTTAAACATCTTTTTCCCATGCCAAAGACTGAGATTTTCATTCCAACTTAGAACAATGAGAGGATGTTTAACAGTGTAGTTTCATGTGACATGTAACATTCTGTGGGTCATGCTAGAAACGTTATATCACCCTTAAAATGGTTAGCATTACAGAAATTGTGTACCAACATTACTCATAAATGGTGGCAAGTACATGCTGAGAACAGAAATACCACAGAATACGTAAATGCTATGCAAATATCACTTTAACTTGTTATTTTTCTGAACCCATTTGTGTGTGCGTGTGCGTGTGCGTGTGCGCGTGCGCGTGTGCGTGTGCGTGTGCGTGTGCGTGTGTGTGATCAAGGAAGAGGATTTATAACCTATTATTTATTGCGAAGCTTTACTAATTTGAGATCAAGCCACACTGTGTTTAGGTCCTAGCTAGCTGACATTGTGCATGTGTTAAGAATAACTGGAATATGAGAAATAAAATTAAAAGTGGCATATAATGATGATGACACAATGACATTTTAATCATTTCTTGCAATGCACAATTACACCTAAAAACTTGTAAAGATTTTTCAAATAAATTCTAATCCAATCAGATCTCTTCAAAGATGGTTTTTCAGGTAAATAATATACTGTAGTGTGTACAATAATACTGCATAGTGACCACTGCATTAAACAATATTGAACAAATTAGATTTTTGGAATCTCAGATCACACTTTTAATTGCTGTTAAAAGCTGTGACATTCTTGATCAATGATGTAGATATACACTGATGAGTAAGGTTAAGAGAACTTAGTTCTTCAAAATACTTATCATTGGAATTTAAAGAAAAGGTTTATAAAATTCATATCAAGCATCTCACCCAAATATTTTAATTTAAGCCACCTACATTATACGTAAACACAGATGATGCTAATTTTGGTATATCTGAAAATTCACAGCTATTTTTTTCAGTAATTTAAACTGCATATTACTTACCTTACATGTACTTATATATTACATATATTTTACATTTAAAACTACAAGTACAAACACAAAAACTAATACACCCAATCAACTGTCTAAAATAACTTCACTTTTCACTTTTCCTTGTTGGCCATGGTATTCCTCAAAGTTTTTGTTAAATTTTCCACTGATATGAAATGAAACTCAAACTTTCAGAAATATTTGATATGCCACATTAAATTGCTGTATACGCGGGAAAGAATGCTTTGTGCTACATTACTAAAGCTCCTGAAGGTCACTGCACATCACCAAAACAAGAAACATACACAATATCCAATAATCCTGCACTCTGATTTCTGCCATCGTATTCCTGGTAGCCTGAGATGATGGATGACCCCTGAAAGACAAAAAACAGAAAATCCCATTATTGCAGTAATAAAGTAGCAAGGTTAATGGAACTAACAACACACTATGTAAAACAACACACTTTTTCCATTATAAGGTGCTACATTAATTTAGAGAATTTAACTATGCATGAATATGTATTAAGGCACATTTCAGGTTATGTCATATTAATTGTCAGTATTTAGCTACATGCTAAATCTTACTTACCAATAGGTCTTTATGGAAATCTATTCTCGTTCTTCCTGCTGCCCATACGTCCTCGTAGTTCTTTCAATTTTTACAATTTCCCAAATCAATGAAAATTGTATTCAGAACTTAATTTGGCTAGGCATCCTTGTCGTTAAAGCTTTAATTCAAATATTTTCAGGTTATATTTAATGAAGACTCAAGTCTGCAATGGGGGATCCACTCTTCCCGTCGGTCCACCGGTCCATAAGCTGCTCTCAATCGTCTCAAAGGTTTTTGAGCGATTTCTCCTGGCCCACCTGATTCCTCTCTTCGAGGAAAGGCACCTCCTACCGGATCGCCAGTTCGGTTTCCGTCGGGGCCACTCCACGACTCTGCAGCTACTGCGATTGGTAGACAAGGCTGCCCTTGCCTTCTAGGACAACCTCAAAACCGTCGCGGTGTTGCTGGACGTGGACAAGGCCTTCGCCACAACGTGGTACCAGGGACTGTTATACAAGCTCAAGGAAGTACAACTCCCCGCCCCATACCTCACCCTGATCAGTAGTTTCCTCCGGGACCGAACCTTCAGGGTGCGGGTCGAAGGCAAACTCTCCACCGTCAGACCCATAGCGGCGGGAGTCCTGGAAGGCAGTGTACTGTCGCCGTTACTCTTTGCTGCCTACATGTCTGACTTCCCCACAGAGCCTGGCTGACGACGTCCTCATCTTGGCCCAGAACAAAAACGTCCGCTACTGCCTCCCTCCGCTGCAATGATCACTCCGGGCCATCGGCACGTGGAGTGAAAGGTGGAGGATGGCCATTAGCCCGCAGAAGAGCTCTGTCCTTCTGCTGGGGAAGGTCCTCCGCTGGCGTCCGGAAGGAGACCTGCGGCTGAGGCAGAGAAGGATCCCTTGGGTCCGGACTGCCAAATACCTGAGTGTCCGACTGGACCGCGGCCCACATTCACCCCACATGCCCGTGAAAAAATCGGCCTCGGCCATACAGCGCTGAGGCAGTTATACCCCATATTCCGTTCGACCATGCCCATCCGCCTGAAACTACGGGTGTACCGTGCGATCATCCCGCCCCTGATCCTGTATGGATGCGAGGTCTGGGGATCGGTAGCTCGTACCACCATCCGCAGACTGCAAGCCGTGCAGAACATGTCGCTTAGGATGATCTATGGTACTGAACGTATGTTTCCCTCATACATTCTCCACACGCATTCTGGCATACCTTACATTGAGGACGTGCGCGAACGCTCGCGCTCATTGTATGCCAGGATTATATTCCATCCCAACTACCTAATGAACACACTAGGGCAGTATGACCATCGTTTACCTAGGAGGAGAAAGAGCCACCGCCTCCCCAAGGACGCCCTTGGGGGGTGAGACCAGCCTCTCATCCCCTCAACTCTACACTCTGTTCCGGCCACACTTGGGCTGGACCCGACCCGCCGGCTGAACTCCGGCAGCCGGGTCCCCCGGTGTGACCCCGATGAACACCATAACATAACGATCCCCAACTTACCCGACCTCTCGCTCCTGGCCCCGCCACGCTGGACGGACCCTGCAACGCAGACCGCCAACAGCGTGGCGGCTCAGGGCACTGGCCTCCTTGGAAGCTACCCCCGCCACCAGGAGCATTAGCAGAGGTCGAATCAGGTCCTTCAGTTAACAATGACATCCAAGCTTTGGAGAAATAACAAAATCTTTAAAACCGCACGGGTAAATCCGCACAGCGGATAGGTACCGTGGCGATCTACCCAACGTCCGGGAGCACCCGGACGACTTGTTCTCGCTCTTGGCTCTCTCTGCTATGGGGGACTTCTCCTCGAGACGTCGAGGAGTGAACATCGCCTCTCCAGGGAGACCATCTAGTGACTTCGAAGCGTCAGAGCAAGCGGATTGCCATCATCGGGAGGGACCTTAGGGAAACTCCCGGCAATCACGCTACTCTACGGACTACGGACGTCGCGGAAAACGCTGCAACTACAGGCCTTCTTCTGAGGGACAACCACTCAGCTGCCTTCGTCTTCACCATCTTCAAGAAGGAAACTCAACACTGGTAGCGGGGCGACTCAAGACCTCAGCCATCCAGTCCTTAGTGACTGGGTAAGGCGCATTCTGTGAAAACAGGTGTCCGGTCCTCTGAGTTGCAAGCTGTTCAGCACCCGCTGCCTAGAGGTAAGGACACCCGTAGGGTGGTTGATTGCACTGCACCTTCGGGTGCAGGGCTGTAAGTGTACCTCTTTACACCCCCCTTTTTCATAACTTTTCTCACCTCACTCTTCCAATACTTCATCATGGCAGAAGCCACTGCCATTCCTTCAACTTCGACCCGTACAGGGTCTGATGAACCGGTCGCTACGGCCATCCCAGGCACCTCCACTGGAGGTTTAAGGAAGAGGAAACCTTGCCAACAACGCCACGGCGGAAAGGGCAAGGTGGTCCTTCTAGAACAAACATCTGACCAGGGCGTCTCGCGGGAAGCTATTTCTCGTGTAGGCAAAATTGCGGAGTCCGACCCCGACGACGAGCGCACTAGTGTGTGCAGTTTCCAATCTAGGAGTGGGAGGACATCCATGCTCTCCTGCAACTCTACTTACTCCTCGGCATCTGAGGGAGGCCGGGAGCCCAGCTCATCGGACCTCTCGTCGGATGGCGAGGGTGAGGAGTTCCGTGAGGTGATGTCACGGAGAACCAAGCGAGCAGCAAGACTGGCTGCAGAGGGCGTGCCCTCTGGCCAGTCTTCTCGATCAGGACCCACCTCCGGTCAGAACCAGGCTGGAAGGCAAAGGCGGCACATACCGCCAATCATCGTGGACAACTTCTTGGGGGCGGTAGGCTTCCTTAAGGAGGCCATGCCGACCCTCGAGAACGAGTGCTCGGTGAAAAGGAACAAGAGCCGATTTGTCTTCCACGCATAGAATGAGGGGGGCTACACCAAAATTCTGCTGCAACTCAAGCAGAGAAAAATTCCTCACTTTACCTTTAACCTGAATAAGGCCCGTGATGTACGCCGAGTCATCCGAGGGTTACCCGCGGATACTTCCGTGGATGACATAAGGGCCGACCTCACCCGCCAGGGCATCATCCCAAGAATAGTGAAGCAGCTCACTCGACCTGCTCCAGATCGCCAGGGAACTAAAGCTCCCCTTCCCCTGTTCCTAGTAGTGGTGGAGCGGGTAAACGACCCCGAGGTTAAGTTGGATGATGTTCGCACCATCTGCTACCTCCGGGTCACTCTGGAACCAGCCAAAGGCTCTGGCGGTCCCCCACAGTCGGTCCCCTACCGATGTCTGGGGTTTAATCATTCCAGCCTCTTCTGCCACCGTAATCCTCGCTTCTTGAGGTGCGGTGGCACCCACCTCAGAGAGGACTGCCCCCGTGCCATCACGGAAGTTCCGACCTGCGCCAACTGCAAAGGAGGGCACATAGCGTGCTATGGAGGTTAATCTACCAGGAAGGCGGTTATTGCCTCTAGGAGACCAGCTCCAGGGCCAATAACCCAGAACACCTGTTCTGAGCCAGTAGCGGAGAGGGCAACTTCTTCCTTAGCACCACGGAAACAATTGCCTAGCTCCAGTAGTGCCCCATCCTTTGCTGAGGTGGTGCGCAAACCAGCCGGTGGATCGACCCCTTTGCGGGGAAGACACAACCCCCAAGGATACACACACCCAAAGCCAAACACACAAAACAACGCAAAGCTCCAGCCCCACCTAGAGCCACTCCCAGAAGGGAGTTGGGCCGTGAGGCAGCCAAAAGGGCGGACTCGGATTCCGAGGCTGCGAGTGGGTGTGGTGAACCCAAGCCTGCTCGACAGATTAGGGACGAGAAAGCCAAAGGTAGGCCAGCCCCACGACACTCCTCACCTTCGAAGTCCAAGGACACAACACCGTCCCAAACTTCTCACACTACTCCCTCCCCCTCATCACGGTTGTAGTTGCTGACGTGGCTGAATCAGCTGTTACAGTCCCACGGTGAGCAACTCTGTGAACTGCTGGTGAGGTATACCTCAACTACAGACCCCGCAATCCGCATGGTGACAGCCATGGAGGGGCTTGCCCTTCTGACCTCCTTTACCCAGCCGGCCCAGAATGGCAGCCTGAACTAGGTCTAGTACCTCGGTCAGGTTCGCGTTCTGGAAAGCGGCTGGAGTGGCGGTTCAACGGGACGAGCTCTTAAATTTTGCAAGATCCAATGTTTTGGACCTCAGCTTGGTGTCGGAAACCCATCTCCGCCCCAGATTCCCTTCCATCTCTCGGGGTACCAATGTCTCCAAACGGATCGTGCTGGTCGCCGAGGAGGTGGCACAGCGATCCTGGTGAGCAGAAGTGTGGCACATCGAGCTGTCCAGCTTCCACAACTCCAGACACTAGAAGCCACGGCAGCCTGCGTGAACCTTGGCGGTTCTGAAGTCCTGGTAGTATCTGCCTACCATCCCCCCCGCTCACAGTTCGTAACCAATGACTACCAATCCATTCTTTCCTTACATCCTAATGTCATTATGGCCGGGGATTTCAATGCCAAACATCAGCGTTGGCATCATGGTCCCCGAGCGGATAGGAGAGGCAGTGACATTATCCGCATGGTAGATGCGGACCCTCACCTTCGAGTTGAGGGCCCATGGCAACCCACTCATTACCCGCGTGGTCGGGTTCGCCCATCTCATATCGACTTCGCTATCATCAAACGCTTTCCATTTCATTTCTCACTCACTTCGCTCAACGCATTACATTCAGATCACAACCCAGTACTTGCTGAGGTTAATACACGGATTGCCAATCATGACGTCTCGGTTCAAAACCGGGATGTGGACTGGGATTGCGTCAAAGTCTGCCTGAATGACTCCATTCCCCCCAACCCCAACATAACCGACATCCCCTCCCTTGAGGCCGCGGTCTCGTCCTTCACCTCAGTCGTGAAGCGAACGGTCCGCAACCTTACAGTTATAACCCCAGCCCCTCTTCATCCGGATGTTCTTCCCATAGACATCCTGCTTCTTATTCGCCGTTCATGGGCAGCAAGGCGGCTCTACCAGAGACATCGCACGCCTCATAATCGAGGGATTCATCGGCGATTGTGCCGAGAGGTTCGTGCCCGCCTACATGGGCACAGGGTGCGCGTGGGAGGACACGATGTCTCGTATGAACCTCGAGGACGGAGACGTGTGGAGGGTCATTAAAAGACTTCGGAACCGTCAAGTGACACCAAACTCCCCACTCCAGGGTACCCAAGGCCTGTCCTACGAACCACAGGCCAAGGCTACGGTGTTCGCCGACTACCTTGAGAGGACCATGAGGCCTAGAGAAGACCCCCAGGTCCCTGCCTTCTCTGACCGCGTTAGGCAGGAGGTTCGTCGATACTTTCGGCGACCCCCGGCTGAGGCGGATAGACTCCCAGTTATAAGACCCAGTGAGCTTCAGGGCGTACTCTGGCGCCTCAAACCAAAAAAGGCGGCGGGACCTGATGGCATAACGCCACTCATGCTCCGCCACCTTCCTTTCTGGGCCGTGTTATTTCTTACCAGAGTCTTCAATATGTGTCTCTCTGTGAGTCACTTTCCACGTAGTTGGAAAGAGGCTCGGGTGATATGCATCTTGAAGCCAGGGAAAGACCCGGTTAATCCTGCCAACTACCGCTCCATTAGCCTCCTTTCTGTTCTCTCGAAGGTTCTCGAGAGACTTTTCTTAGCCCGCATGTCCCCCCTTCTGGGTGACATACAAGCCATCCCTCCTCACCAGTTTGGCTTTCGTCCTGGGCATTCTACGTCACAGCAGTTGCTGCGCGTGGTGGAGGCTGCAGCCTTGGGTTTCCAGGACAAGACATTCACCTCGGCGGTTTCTCTGGACGTTGAAAAGTCTTTCTCTAAGACCTGGCACGCGGGTCTTCTGTACAAATTCATCCAACTGGAATTTTCCACTCAAGTCAAACACCTTCTTCGCTCTTTCCTAAAACATAGATTCTTCACTGTCACAGTGGCGGGAAAAACTTCTACACGAAGGTCTATCAGCGGCGGAGTCCCCGAAGGTTCTGTGTTATCCCCGACGCTGTACAGCGTCTACGTGGCTGACCTTCCCACTGAACAGCACGTCAACATAGCACAATATGCTGACGACGTGCTGCTATTCTCAACAAATAGACACCCACGCAGAACCTTCAACCCCATTCAACGTTACCTAATCCTCCTCCAGGATTGGTGCACGCGTTGGCGATTGTCCATTAATACGGAGAAAAGCCAAGCGATTTTGTTCACCAAGCGCCGCTTTCCCGCCAATTTCTCCCAATTTACCTACTTCGGGCAAGGGATCAGGTGGGAGAATTCAATCAAGTACTTGGGAGTCAAGCTGGTCAAGGGCCTAACTTTTCGGGAGCACATCCAGGAGGAAGCTCATCGGTCGTGTGGTGCCGTGGCATCACTATACCCTGTGCTTCGGTCTGCGATGTCTGTTCCCCTAAAGTTGCGCCTCTTTATGGCTCTGGTCCTCCCTATCATGCTCTATGCGTGCGAAGTCTGGGGTACGGTCACAGGCTCATATCTAGTTCTGCTCCAACGTGCACAGAATAAATGTCTTCGGTTTATTTATTCTGTTTGCACAAGGTTCCCCGTGAGATTACTTCACGAGGCTTCATCCCTCCGATATGTGGAGGATGAAATTAGGCGCCGGGCGACAAAATTCTTCGAGGTCTTGCCCCAACATCAGAGCGCCCTCGTCAGATACCTTGGGGCCTATGTTCCTCGTGAACGTCACATAAAGCGATACCGGTAACCCCGCATGTCTTGCGGTCACTACCGGTAACCACATGATCTCCATTCCAGCCTAAATTAAATTTCAGCTAATCCAAAATTTTTATTCTGGAATATTCAAAATTATACATACCTTCTTCCTAGTTTATTAATTAACCCACCAGCGGAGCACGCTGTCCGTAGCACCCGGTTCATCATTCCCTGAGGAGCAACAAGCTACCTCCCTACACTAACCCCACATAAAATACACCCGTCATTCTGCAACATCCTAATCCCGCCACTACGTGGTTAAGCTCTTCCCAGAGCAGGTACACGATTTGACTACCCTTCGGGCTGTTCCAAACAGCTCGCCAGCATGGAGTTGAGTTGAGTCTATGTCAATTACAATCTTTGTTTTGAAATAGAATTTTTGGGGCGGATTGGCTGCTGAGCCAGTCGGATCTGCTAATTATTTTCATTCTTTTGAAGTACGAATTGTATGCAGAAAGCATTTCTTCTAATGCATCCACAGATTAATACCAGATCACGGCCTGGTGGTATTATGTGGCATCGCATCACTGCATGTAACTAATGGCTCATATATTAGGTTCAACATCTTTTTCCCATGCCAAAGACTGAGATTTTCATTCCAACTTAGAACAATGAGAGGATGTGTAACAGTGTAGTTTCATGTGACATGTAACATTTCTGTGGGTCACGCTAGAAACGTTATATCACCCTTAAAATGGTTAGCATTACAGAAATTGTGTACCAATATTACTCATAAATGGTGGCAAGTACATGCTGAGAACAGAAATACCACAGAAGACATAATACAGAATACACAGAATACATAAATGCTGTGCAAATATCACTTTAACTTGTTATTTTTCTGAACCCATTGTGTGTGTGTGTGTGTGTGTGTGTGTGTGTGTGTGTGTGTGTGTGTGTGTGTGTGTGTGTGTGTGTGTGTGTGTGTGTGTGTGTTAACAAGGCAGAGGATTTATAACCTATTATTTATTGTGAAGCTTTACTAATTTGAGATCAAGCCACACTGTGTTTAGGTCCTAGCTAGCTGACATTGTGCATGTTTTAAAATAACTGGAATATTAGAAATAAAATTAAATGTGGGATATAATGATGATGACACAATGACATTTTAATCATTTCTTGCAATGCACAATTACACCTAAAAACTTGTAAAGCTTTTTCAAATAAATTCTAATCCCATCAGATCTCTTCAAAATGGTTATTCAGGTAAATAATTTACTGTAGTGTGTACAATAATATTGCATAGTGACTACTGCATTAAACAATATAGAACAAATTAGGTTTATGGAATCTCAGATCATACTTTTAATTGCTGTTAAAAGCTGTGACATTCTTGATCAATGATGTAGATATAGACTGATGAGTAAGGTTAAGAGAACTTAGTTCTTCAAAATACTTATCATTGCAATTTAAAGAAAAAGTTTATAAAACTCATATCAAGCATCTGGCCCAAAAATTTTAATTTAAGCCACCTAGATTATACGTAAACACAGATGATGCTAATTTTGGTATATCTGAAAATTCACAGCTATTTTTTCAGTAATTTAAACTGCATATTACTTACCTTACATGGACTTATATATTACATATATTTTACATTTAAAACTACAAGTACAAACACAAAAACTAATACACCCAATCAACTGTCTAAAATAACTTCACTTTTCACTTTTCCTTGTTGGCCACAGTTATCCTCAAAGTTTTTGTTAAATTTTCCACTGATATGAAATGAAACTCAAACTTTCCAAAATATTTGATATGCCACATTAAATTGCTGTATACGCGGGAAAGAATGCTTTGGCTACATTACTAAAGCTCCTGAAGATCACTGCACATCACCAAAACAAGAAACATACACAATATCCAGTAATCCTGCACTCTGATTTCTGCCATCGTATTCCTGGTAGCCTGAGATGATGGATAACCCCTGAAAGACAAAAAACAGAAAATCCCATTATTGCAGTAATAAAGTAACAATGTTAATGAAACTAATGCTTTTGTATGTAAAAAAACACACTTTTTCCATTATAACGTGCTACATTAATCTAGAGAATTTAACTGTGCATGAATATGTATTAAGGCACATTTCAGGTTATGTCATATTAATTGTCGGTATTTACCTACATGCTAAATCTTACTTACCAATAGGTCTTTGTGAAAATCTATTCTCGTTCTTCCTCTTGCCCATACGTCCTCGTAGTTCTTTCAAATTTTTACAATTTCACAAATCGATGAAAATTGTATTCAGAACTTAATTTGGCTTGGCCTCCTTGTCGTTAAAGCTTTAATTCAAATATTTACAGGTTAGCCAATGTAGTGTCTTATTCATATCGCACATTGAGCTCAAATAAGGTCGATAATAGGCCAATAATATTACGCAAATTACTTCGTAACTAGTAAAATAATACAATAACTATTAAATTTTGAACTAAGCAGAAGTTATTTTATATATTAGTATGCAACACGGCAGCCAAAATAATTATATTGGCGGCATTGTATCGGGCGCATGCAGCGCTCAAAACTGTATCTGTAGCATCTGTAGACTCAGGGTGTTTCGCGAACCTTAATGTGTCTCCTGGTTTCCTATCTGACTTTTTTTTTTGAGTGGAGGAAAAATGCATTTACGCACTAGCCCCGGGATCGGAGTGTGGGACTCCTCTGACGGAGAGAGATCCGTCAGCCCTACCCACTAAAAAACCTCCACCGGTGAGAATTCGGGAGAGGAAGTGCAGCAGTACCGCTATTGCACCTGCGGATTCTGGGAGAGGATATTACGGCCGGGCAAAGCCTAGGCCAGCTGAGGATGGCGCCAGGACACAAGCATGACCAAGGTCCTACTTGCGACCTTGGAAATTCAGATGTGGAATTGGTTTATGTAGTATTGTTGTGCCTCGGGACGGAGGCATCGTCTTACAAGATATCTGTGTGGTCCTGAAACATAAGGACGGTGTCATTAATTGTTAGTGCTTAAGAATAAGTTTAAGATATCAGGCCAGGAGCGGCGCTGAGTCTGGCGTCAATTCGTTAGGTATTGGTTTACATGCATTCAATGCGAGAATGGATATATTTAATGTAACTTAACTAAATAACAACCAAAAATTTTGGACATATGCTCAGGATTGAGTATGGTCCACGTCATGTGAGCTAATCTTGCTAGATTATTGTTTTGTTTATACATCTACAATTGAGTAGTCTTCTCATGTCCATGTGGTATGCTTTGGTCATTTTCACTGGTCCCCAGAACGACCCTTAGCAGGGACTTCCAGGGCCACTGGTCTGTCAGTAGTGTTTTTGCTAAGCCATGGCTTCTGATTAAGGTGGTACTAAGTTGTTTAGGTAATCTTGAATGTTTATTTCTGGTTCCCCCAGGCCAAGAGTTCTGTCAAATAATGAGAGCGGTCTTTTGTGTATGTCGTGTTGTGTACCGTATGCGCCTAAGTCGCGAATTAGAGGGTTTTTGTTTTTTGCCTTTCTGTCATATAAGTTATAACTGAGTAGTTTAATAAATTGTTCGATCGAGTGGAGCTTCAGTTCTTCGTGCAGCCAATAAGCTGGAGCTACTATAGGAACCTTTGCAATAATTCGTATTATTCTGTTTTGCAGTGTCTGCAGTCTGTTTATATGCGTTTTCGCAGCGTATCCCCAGACAGGGGCTGCGTATGTCAATATTGGTCTGATTAGTGTCTTGTATAGCGTAAGGCCCATATTGAGTTGCAGTTGGTTATTTAAATTAATCAAAGGGTAGAGTCTGTTCAATTGTCCATTTGCTTTGGCCCTGATATTTTGAATGTGTTTTTTCCATGTGAGACCTTGATCCATGGTGACCCCTAGGTAGGTAATTTGGTCTTTCCATTCGATTCTTTCGCCATGATACACGAGAGGTGGCTGTCTGTGCCTGGGATGTCGATGTTGGATTCTTTTTGTGAAAATAATTGATTGGCACTTTCTGGAGTTTACTGTTATTCTCCATTTTCGAAACCATGGTTCAAGATCATTCAGGGCATTCTGTAGCCGCAGGTGTATTATCCGCGGTTGAGTGGACTGAGTTACCAGTGCCGTGTCGTCGGCGTATATGTATTTTTCAGTGCGAGTGAGTTCTGGCATATCGTTAACGTACAAATTAAAGAGGGTCGGTCCTAGCAAACTTCCTTGTGGGACTCCTGCCTTAATAGGCTTTAGAGAGGAGGAAGCATCCTCCACAGTTACTCGGAACCGACGCTCGCTTATATAATCTTTAATGAGGGCAAGTGTCGAATCAGAGAAATTGTATGATTTGAGTTTGTAAAGTAGGCCCGCATGCCATACTTTATCAAAGGCGCGTTCAATATCTAAGAAGATGGCGCCAGTCGATTTGTTAGTATTGTAACCTTTAGATATGGCTTCCGTAAGGCGTAGAAGCTGCTGTGTTGTAGAATGCTGGGATCTGAAGCCAAATTGTTCAGAAATGAGAATATTGTGTTTTATAATATGGGAATTTATTCTCTTTAGAATTATTTTCTCCAGCACTTTACCAAAGGCGTTCAGTAGGCTAATTGGCCTATAGCTGGAGGCGTGAGATAAGTTTTTATGTGGTTTTGCAATCATTACTATGTTTGCTACCTTCCATTGTGGTGGGAACCTGCCGCTGTCTAGAGTATAATTGAAGATCTTTGCTAGAAGCTGCAAAGCTCTACGTGGGAGATTTTTTAAAACGATGTTGGGTATTTTATCGGGCCCCGGGGCCTTTCTGTTTTTCAGGTGCCTGATAATCCAGCCGATTTCTCCCGGATTAGTCTTTCGCATTTTGTTGTGTGTGATAGTGTAGTATGTGTCGTGTATTTCCTGCTGTATGTTTTGAATCTCCTGCAGATTCACTGGACCCTCAGCCGGGTTTGGTGTGAAGACCTTCTCAAGTGTGGCAGCAAATACCTCAGCTTTGGCCTGGGGAGTTTCTGCAACAGTGTTGTCATGTATGAGTGGAGGTATGTTTGTTTTAGCTCTGGTTAGGCACTTAGCTATACGCCAAACAGAGTTAGAGTTCGGATTTAAGCTCGCGAGAGTTTGATTCCACTGGTTTGATACAGATTCCCTAGTTCGGGCCATTACGGCCTCTCTGGCATTAAGGTAGTCTTGTTTATGTAAAGGATTTCGCGTTCGTTGCCATTTCCGTCTTAGTCTGTTCCTATTCTGATCTGACTTCAAATTTCATCATTTATCAATTACAATTCGCAGGTTTTCATGTCGTATACTTAGAACAAATTCAAATGAAATACCTAAAACAACACATATAAGCATCTTCATTATCAGTCATTTTGCTACCCATTTCCTTTTGCCTTACAAACTCTGGAACATAATTAAAAATATGTCAATATTAAATACAAATTTTACAACTATATATTCAAAAACACACTTAATGCTAGGCTGCCATCTACTGGACTTAACAGCAAATGCCCTCTTCTTCTGGCATCTTTGACATTGATGGTGTAGGATGCTTTAACAACATACAGGTCCCGGTGGCTCACCAGGCTCGTTGGCTCGCCTGTGATCATTAACTCTATCCTCAAACTACGGTCAATAATAGATGGCAGGATGGACGGATTTGAGCTTTTTTGGGGAAATTACATAAATATAGTCAAGCTGTACAGCACAACAAAGAATATGGATTTTGTAACGTTTAGAAGTTTTCTGCAAACAATCCCAAATACTTTATACATCAAAAGTATGCCATAGTGCTCATTGACACACAAAAGTAATAACATGTTTCAACCTTAATACCATGATTCTAGGTATATATTTATTGAAGACTCAAGTATGGGCGTACAAGGACTCGACTCATTCGACGCTTGTCACTCGAATGCTCGGCATCGTCCGTCTCGAGTTCTTTCAGTGCAGTCCATTCGTCGAGAGAAGCAGCATTTTAGACCGGTTGCGCCAGTTCTTCAGGGCACGAGCACGTGGACTGTAAAACGCGTGCTCTGGAGTGTGCCCATAAAGGAAGCAGCAGCCCGGCGAAGCAGCGCATTCTCTCTACGCAGCGTAGCCTGCGCAACAGCCTTCTTCTGCAGGCACAGCAGCGCCTGCCCTCTTCCAGCCAGCAGAACCTTCTCCTGCACTGGCAAGCAGCAGCAGCCCAGCCAACCCTCTCCTAGCAGACTTGCTAGAGCTAACGCGTCGAGCAGCAACTCCAGAGTCCAGAGGAACACAGTACTTGGGACCGACAGACAGACAGACGAAACTGCAGGCCCACAAGTTCAAAGCCAAGGGTCCCGACTTAGGTTGGGACCCGGGGTCCGCCCCAATCGGCGCGTGTAACAGCGCTCGACCCTCTGTGGGGAGCCGGATGGCACCTGCTACAGACTCAGACAAGCCAAGTACCAGCCGCCAGGTAAGTCCTGACGAGATGACTAGTAGAACCTCTGCATCCTCATCCTCTTCCGGCCCACGGGTGAACCTCGTGAAGGCCAAGGCCCAGGCACAAAAGAAACAGAAGAAGGCCTCCCGCCTTCTTAACCAAGGGATAGCTGTCCCGATCTCTCCAGTCCCCAAACCAGGGAGCTCCAACACCATCACCCCCCTCCAGGGCGTCTCAACTCCCCTACCGGAGAGCGACACAGACGCCGAAGGCTTTGTCACCGTGCAGGGAAGGCGCAAGAGGCCCTCCGGTTCGAAGCCGGAGGGTGCTGCTCCCGGCACCCCTGCAGTGCATGCGGACGCCAAGAGCTCCCGCACACAAAAGGCGGCCAGAATCCCGCCAATTGTGTCGGACCCGTTCCCCAACCACATAAAGGTTATGAGGGAACTGAGGGCCAAGCTCCAGGCTAGCTTCCAGGCCACCCGTTTTCCAAGTCGGGTGATCCTAAAGACCACGACCCCGGAGGACCATGAAGCCGCCAGGGGGGTGCTGCGCGAAGCGGGGATAGAATTCCACACGTTCTCGCTGCAGCGACCTAACCTGGTGCGCAGAGTCATCCGAGGTCTCGGATCTGACACCGACCCAGAGGACATAAAGGTGGGCCTGGCGGAAGAACACGGCATTACGCCGCGTACCGTGGTCCAGCTGACCAAGCAAGTCCGCGAGGAAGGCAAGGAGCCCGTAAGTACTCCCATGCCACTATTCCTCGTAATAGTGGAGAAGGAGGGCGAAGGTCTTCCCAAAATTGATGAGGTGTCCCACCTCTACAACACCAAGATCAGAATCGAACCGTACCATGGCAGAGAGGGGCCAGCCCAATGCTACAGGTGCTTGGGCTTCCACCACTCGAGCCATGCGTGCGAGAGGAAGACCGCCTGCATACGATGTTCAGGCCCTCACCACGTCAACGAATGCCCGAACCCCAGAGAGGAGAAAAAGTGCGCCAACTGCCGAGAGGCCCACATAGGCATCTACGGCGGCTGTCCCGCTAGACTGCGAATAGTGCAGGCAAGACAGGGCAGGAACGCAAACAGGGAGCCAGCACAAGTTCAGCCTGGAGTCAGTTTTGCCCAGGCGCTGCGCAAGCAGGAACAGCTGCTGCAGCAGGCCGAGGCAAGCCAGATTCCGACAGCGACCCAGCCAGTAAGCTCTGGAACTACCGCCAAACAACCACCAGCTGCATCTGCAGCAAAGCCACAGCGGCCTCCTCGCCAGAAGAAGGCCACCGCAGCCCGGCGGGAGAAACCGCCGGCAACTGCGGCAGCAACGGCCGGGCAACCAGCCCAAGAACCTGCGGGGAGACAGAGCGGCCCTGCCGCCACTGCTCTCCCCCCTCCACCAGCTCCAGCTACAGTGGCTTCAACAGCCAATGAGGGAGAGGCACCCCTCGCTACAACACCTGCGCCGATTTGGGACACTGGCGTCTCAAACGAGGACTTAGCGGAGTTCCATGAGCTTTCTGCCTGGTTCGCCGAACTGATTCATCGCTCCCTCCCCATTCTGAGGCGCTGCAGGGAGCAACTGACAGATCCCCGCATCCCTGCTCTGCAAAAGCACAGCATTCTGCAACAGACTGCACGGCTCCTCTTCCCTGACTCCAGCTCGTAAATGGCGTTGAGAAGAACTCAGCGAACATTGAGAGCCGCGTTCTGGAACGCAAACGGAGTCCGGGAACAGAGACCGGGCATCTTGGAGTTTGTAAGTGACCACGGGATTGACCTCCTTATGGTATGCGAAACGCATCTGCATGCTGGTATACAATTTAGCCTGCCAAGTTACGCCGTCCACCGAGCCGATAGAGTCGGCCGGCGGGGCGGCGGTACAGCTATATTCATCAAAAATCACATCACCCATACTCCCATTACCATCCCCCCGCTTCAACACTTGGAGGCGACCGCCATAAGGCTCTCCTTGGGCGGTTCAGACCTAGTGCTTGTGGCGGTGTATGACCCGCCCAACCATCCCTTCTATGAAGCGGATTACAGGGCACTCCTAAACCTAGACCACCGAGTGTGCATAGCCGGTGACTTCAATGCCAAACACCCAGGATGGAACAGCCGAACCCAGAATGATAGGGGAAGGAGCATCTACCGCTTCATCTGCGGAGATCCAACCCTTCATGCGCATGGCCCGCGGGGTCCAACACACTTCCCGCCTCGTGGCAGGGCGGACGTCATAGATTTCGCAATCACCAAGAACATTCCATTTCATCTGGACCTCACGGCGGTGAATGCTCTGGATTCTGACCACAACCCAGTTGTGATCAATTCAGACGTTACCGTCGCAGCTCTGGCAACGGCTGACTGGGTGGATGAAGTCGACTGGGATGCCGCCATTCTTCACATCCAAAACTCCGTGGAAGCCTGCCCTCGAATCGACTCTGTGGAGTCGCTCGAGGCGGCAGCCAGGGAGTTCTCCACATCCATCCTCAACGCGGTCCGTGCTCACACACACCGCATCCCAATAGACACGCCAAACCCCACAGATATCCCAGGACCCATCAAACAACTCATAAGGGCTAAAAACGCCGTAAGAAAGCTGTGGCAGAGATTTCGCCATCCCAGGATAGGAGAAGTGCACCAGAGGTTCAAATCCCTGGCAAGACGACTCCTAAGAGCACACCGCAAAGAGGCCTGGGAAAACATGTTAAGGCAAACCAATCTCCAGGAGAGAAAACCATGGCGAATAGTCCGTAGCCTGCGGAAAGACAAAACCGTACACCAGCACCCCCTACATAGCCCTAGAGGTCGACTCGTCTACGAGTCGAAAGAAAAGGCAGAGGCGCTAGCAGATTATCTGGAGGCTCAGTTCCAACCCAGGGTAGAGCCAATGGACGATGACCATGCTGACCTCGTGGAACAGGTGGTGGAGGACTTCCTAGAAGCTCCGCCCCCTGACCACGAGGAGTTCCACATTCCCATCGTTACCCCTAGAGAGTTAGCGACCACGCTTAACTCTCTAAGAACCAACAAAGCACCTGGGCAGGACCGTGTGACAGCGGAAATGCTCAAGCACCTTCCACGAAGAGCCGTGATTCACTTAACCCGGATTTATAACGCGTGCCTATACATGCGCCACTTTCCAGCTATCTGGAAGGAGGCGCGCGTGGTGTGCGTTTTAAAGCCGGGGAAAAATCCGGTTTTTCCTTCCAGTTACCGATCAATCAGCCTTCTCCCAGTTTTATCGAAGGTATTCGAAAAACTGCTCCTCTCCCGGCTCCTTCCTCATCTGGAGGAAAGGGGCCTAATCCCGGAACACCAGTTTGGCTTCCGTTCTGGCCACTCCACGACCGAGCAGCTACTGCGGGTTGCCGAGAAGGCCTCCCTGGGTTTCCAGGAAAGGTCTAAAACGGTAGCAGTGCTGCTCGACGTGGAGAAGGCATTCGCCACTACCTGGCATGAAGGACTCATTTACAAACTCCTGGAGCATGAAATTCCCCGTCCATACATTTCCTTGGTGGCCGGTTTCCTCGGAAACCGAAGCTTCCGAGTAAAGATGGAGGGGAAGCTGTCCACCGAGCGGCCCATTGGCGCTGGAGTACCGGAAGGCAGCGTGCTGTCGCCGGCGCTCTTCGCAGCTTACATGGCCGACATCCCAACTCATCACAACACCCAAACCTGTCAGTATGCGGACGATCTCATGATCTTCGCAGTCAATAGGAATACACGGTACAGCTTCCGGCAAATCCAAACCCAGCTCCGGGCCATTGGCGAATGGAGCGCAAAATGGCGAATGGCAATTAACCCGGAGAAGAGCTCTGCTAGTCTCCTGGCGAAAACCATAGCCAACCGGTTGCAGCAGAACTTCGTTTTACGGCGCCGTCGAATCCCTTGGGTGCAAACGGCGAAGTATCTCGGGGTGACGCTGGACCGTAAGTTAACTTACGTTCCGCACGTCAAGGGCAAGGTCCAGCTGGGGCACGTCGCACTCCGGAGCCTATACCCTATCTTCAGATTAACCATGCCGATCCGTCTCAAACTCCAACTGTATCGGGCGATCATTCCGCCTATGATTCTGTACGGCTGTGAGATCTGGGGAACAGTGGCTAATACCACTTTCGTCAGACTCCAGACGCTGCAGAACAAGGCACTACGCATCATCTACGATACAGGCTGGAGATTCCCGGCTCATATCCTACATGAGCACTCCCAGATCCCGTACATTGTCGACGTCATTCGCGAGAGGGCACGATCAATGTACGAGAAAATCCAAATTCACCCCAACCCTTTAGTGAACTCCCTGGGAAGGTATGACCCGAGAGATCAAAGGCGCTTGCCGTCCTTCAGACTGCCGAGAGACGTCCTGGGACCCCTTGGGTAACCCAAGGAAAACCCCAGATGTCTCTGGGAACAACTTCTACGCCAAAGGACAAGCGCTACACAACCCGTATCCAAAACGGGGCAAAAAACTAATTCGTGTCTCCCAAAAAGGGAGAACGATTAAGTACAGCTGCCCACGATAAAGAGGGGCAACCCATTCCAAACCTATCCAAAATTTCAAACAGTAAACAAATTCAAACACCCCAGCAGAACATGGATCTACTAGTTCATTTCGCAGGTTAAGCCGCAAAGCGGCTAGGTACTGCGGCATATGACACCCGGACGGGGAAAGCCCCGCCCGACTAGGACTACCTCTGGACCTCTGGACCTATGGGCGTACAAGGCTGGGATTCCAGGACGGCCTCAAAACCATCGCTGTGCTCTTGGACGTGGAGAAGGCCTTCGCCACCACGTGGCACCAGGGTTTGTTGTTCAAACTCAAAGAAGCACAACTCCCCCCCCCTACCTATCACTACTCAGCAGCTTCCTCAAGGACCGCACCTTCAGAGTGCGGGTCGAGGGGAAGCTATCCTCTGTCAGACCCATAGCGGCCGGAGTCCCGGAAGGCAGTGTCCTGTCCCCGCTACTCTTCGCCGCCTACATGTCTGACCTACCCACGGAACCGCGCACTGTTTTGTGTCAGTATGCCGACGACGTCCTCATACTGGCGCAGAACAAGAACGTCCGCTACTGTTTTCCCCCTCTACAGCGTCAGCTCCACGCCATTGGCAGGTGGAGTGAGAAGTGGAGGATGGCCATTAGCCCGCAGAAGAGCTCGGCTCTTATGCTGGCTAAGACCCGTAGCTGGCGCCCAGAAGGTGACCTGCGGTTAAGGCGGAGAAGAATCCCCTGGGTTCGAACCGCCAAATACCTGGGAATCCAACTGGACCGCGGCCTCACTTTCACTCCGCACGTAAGGGCGAAGGCGGGCCCCGATCTTGAGATCCTCAATGCCCATCCGTCTCAAACTGCGGACATACCGTGCGATCGTCCCGCCTCTGATCCTGTACGGATGCGAGGTCTGGGGTTCGGTGGCTCATACCACCCTCCGCAGGCTGCAAGCCGTGCAGAACAGGGCCTTAAGGATGATCTACGGTACCGACCGCAGGTTCCCGTCCCACTTCCTGCACACCCAGTCTGGCATACCATACGTCGTAGACGTCGTTCGCGAACGTACACGCACGTTGTATGCCAAGATCACCCTATCGCCTACCCAAGGACGCCCTTGGGTGGTAGGTTCTGCCTCTCCTCCTACCCCTAACATTCACCACCAGGTCAAAACGCGCCCTCGCCCCGGCTGGCAGATAAACACCTGCAGTCGTGCCCTGGGCGCGCGCATGACCTGGAAAAACCAACATCTGCAACCTAATTACCATCTGGCCTCTCGCTACTGGTTCCACCAGGCTTGCCGGCTCGCTAGCGACCGCAAAAGCAGGGTGGAACAGGCACTGTTCCCCGAGGGGAATACCCTGGCACCAGAAGCATCAGCAGAGGCCCACTGCGCCGTCTAATACAACGACACGCAAGCTTGCGAACAACTTTGTTCTATATTACCGCACGGGTAAATCCGCACAACGGATAGGTACCGTGGCGCGTAACCCTCCGCCCGGGAGAACCCGGGCGACCCGCACCTGCTCTTGGCTCTTGGCTCTTGGTATGGACGTACCTAATCTATTTTTGAAGGAATTTTTGGGGCGGATTGTGCTGCTGAGCCAGTCGGATCTGCTAATAAATTTCATTCTTTTGAAGTACGAATTGTATGCAGAAAGCATTTCTTCTAATGCATCCACAGATTAATACCAGATCACGGCCTGTTAACTCAAATAGGAAACCAGGAGGCACATTTAGGATGGCGAAACACCCGGGGTCTAAAGATACCTTTTGAGCGCTGCATGCGCCGGATTCGATGCCGCCCATATAATTATTTTGCCTGCCGTGTTGCATACGAACTATTATATAAAATAACTTCTGCTTAGTTCAAAATTTAATAGCTGTTGTATTATTTTACTACATAGGAAGTAATTTTCGTAATATTATTGACCTATTATTGACCTTATTTGAGTTCAATGTACAATATGAATAAGACACTACATTGGCTAACCTGTAAATATTTGAATTAAAGCTTTAACGGCAAGGAGGCCAAGCCAAATTAAGTTCTGAATACAATTTTTATATATTTGTGAAATTGTAAAAATTTGAAAGAACTACGATGACGTATGGGCAGCAGGAAGAACCAGAACAGATTTTCACAAAGAGCTATTGGTAAGTGAGATTTAGCATGTAGCTAAATACCGACAATTAATATGACATAACCTGAAATGTGCCTTAATTTATATTCATGCATAGTTAAATTCTTTAGATTAATGTAGCACCTTATAATGGAAAAAGTGTGTTGTTTTACATACAAAAGCATTAGTTTCATTAACCTTGTTACTTTATTACTGCAATAATGGAACTTTCTGTTTTTTGTCTTTCAGGGGTCATCCATTATCTCAGGCTACCAGGAATCCGATGGCAGAAATATGAGTGCAGGTTTATTGGATATTGTGTATGTTTCTTGTTTTGGTGATATGCAGTGATCTTCAGGAACTTTAGTAATGTAGCACAAAGCATCCTTTCCCGCGTATAAAGCAGTTTAATGTGGCATATCAAATATTTCTGAAAGTTTGAGTTTCATTTCATATCAGTGGAAAATTTAACAAAAACTTTGAGGAATACTGTGGCCAACAAGGAAAAGTGAAAAGTGAAGTTATTTTAGACATTTGATTGGGTGTATTAGTTTTTGTGTGTGTACCTCTAGTTTTAAATTTAAAATATATAAGTCATATATAAGTCCATGTAAGGTAAGTAATTCCAGTTTAAATTACTGAAAAAATTACTGTGAATTTTCAGATATGACAAAATTATCACCATCTGTGTTTACGTATAATCTAGGTGGCTTAAATTAAAATATTTGGGCGAGATGCTAGATATGAATTTTATAAACTTTTTCTTTAAATTGCAATGATAAGTATTTTGAAGAATTCAGTTTTCTTAACCTTATTCATCAGTGTATATCTACATCATTGATCAAGAATGTCACAGCTTTTAACAGCAATTAAAAGTATGAATTGAGATTCCATAAACCTAATTTGTTCTATATTGCTTAATACAGTAGTCACTATGCAATATTATTGTACACACTACACTAAACTATTTACCTGGATAACCATCTTTGAAGACTTCTGATGGGATTAGAATTTATTTGAAAAATCTTTACAAGTTTTTAGGTGTAATTGTGCATTGCAAGGAATGATTAAAATGTCATTGTGTCATCATCATTATATGCCACTTTTAATTTTATTTCTATTATTCCAGTTATTCTTAAAACATGCACAATGTCAGCTAGCTAGGACCTAAACACAGTGTGGCTTGATCTCAGATTAGTAAGGCTTCACAATAAATAATAGGTTATAAATCCTCTACCTTGTTAACACACACACACACACACACACACACACACACACACACACACACGCACACACACAAATGGGTTCAGAAGAATAACAAGTTAAAGTGATATTTGCACAGCATTTATGTATTCTGTGGTACATCTGTTCTCAACATGTACTTGCCACCATTTATGAGTAATATTGGTACACAATTTCTGTAATGCTAACCATTTTAAGGGTGATACAACGTTACTAGCATGACCCACAGAAATGTTACATGTCACATGAAGCTACACTGTTAAACATCCTTTCATTTTCTAAGTTGGAATGAAAATCTCAGTCTTTGGCATGGGAAAAAGATGTTGAACCTAATATATGAGCCATTCGTTACATGCAGTGATGCGAAGCCACATAATAATTTTAAAAAGTAGATAAAACTGCACATTATTTTGCTATATAATGCACTTCTTGTTCCTTTGTAATGAACACATAAGGAAATTATGGACTGTCAAAAGAAATAATGGTTAGATGTGTGAGCAAATAAATTGCATTACTAAATTATTTTCTATTAACTACTCAAACACACAGTTCCATCACTTTCACTTCTTAAGTAAAAGTACAAACAGCATTAATAGCTCATAGTGTAATCTTTCATTGAATTATTTATTTGACACACATTCAGTTGAATGTCATGGACTGAGAGGTTTAGACTATGCAGATGGCTCAATTTGCCATCTTAGT
This sequence comes from Mantis religiosa, assembly GCA_030765055.1. Lineage (NCBI taxonomy): Eukaryota > Metazoa > Arthropoda > Insecta > Mantodea > Mantidae > Mantis > Mantis religiosa. The sequence continues at coordinate 72,206,345 of CM060949.1, read as the reverse complement.
CATAAAGTACATTGCTTAAAGTTAAAGCAAGCCATTTATCCTAAAAGTTGCTCTGCACATTAAGCAAATTATACTTCACAGTCAGATAACTACATGAAATAATCTCCTATTGGAAGATAAACTGTGCATTAAATTTTATTTTTAAAACTGCACATTTTCTTCTTCAGCATTCATTACTGTGCATAGGCATGCCATTGAAGCATTTAAAAATTCAACGCTGTAATATTCTAGTGTTGTGAAGGCAGAGTTAAGCTGAGGACAATTTTAAATCAATGATACATCTTTAATGTAATTATTATTTTTCATAATTTATTCTGCACTTGTGAATGTTAATTCAACCAAAGTGACTAGAGGTATATAAAATAGTGCCATTTATGAAATTTATGTCACCAGTTGCTAATTCTGACTTCTGCACTAATTTGACATTATTAATCTTACATGAATGGATCACAAATTTCAGGTTTTTCTCTGAATATACTTTAGTATACTTGTGCTGAAAATAATGAATGTACTATTGAGCTTTTAAAATTCTTATTAAATATAACCATTAACAGAGCTGCTTTGTTGTCATTTTAAAGAAATAGTGCTATTTTTTTGTACATAGTTGTTGGTATCATTTCAAATTTATGTACATATTTCTTTAGGTTTTTTTTTCTCACTGTTATTCCAGGGAATTTTTCAACATTCTGTGTACAATGAATTTGCATTACATATAACATTATGGTATCCTTACCGGTTTTCCTGTATCTACAGAATCATTATTTTAGTGTTAAGTTATCTTTATTTTAAGCATTACACTAAGAAGCTTGAGGAAAGGGGATACAAATGTCTTGTAAAGTCTGTTTAGTTAAAGCATGTGCACGTCGGCTTCTGCCTTTGACGAACCCTTATAATCGTTTTACAACCCGCGACCCTCCTTCTCCCAGACCGTTCTGCAAGGTTGCCACCTTTCTGGATACGTCATGTGTATCGTATCAGTTTTCGTCTAAATAAATAATCTTATGTCCATTACTGCAAAACTTTCTTAGTTTTGACATATATATATATATATATATATATATATATATATATATATATATATATATATATATATATTGCCAAGCTACAATTCTACTGGATTCCATAATAACCCTTATCTTATTCAAAGTGCAGTATTTGAAACCCAGCTCCTTTAGGAGACCGCGCAAAGTGCAGTGCCCATAAGGAGAATCACATGTTTTTTGCAAATGTGCAACCAATTCGTCTAAGGTGGGCGCTCTCCCTTTTGCATAGAATCTATAAATTTCTCGACGAATTAAATCGCACGTGAAATTATCTACTTTAGAGAAACGTTTCCTTTTGTTTTCACACTTGATCGGCGTCTTTGGTATTCCTTTCGTCACAATATTTCTCACTGTATTTCTGTGAATATCCAGAATTTATCAGGTTTATTGCATGAGCCCTTACCAAGATTATTTGTCAGCACGTATTTATATGTGTTCAAAACGAGCGCTTAAATTTGCTTAGAAACAGTTCCCGTTATAACTTTATTATTTTTTAGGTTTTTCAAGTAATATAATTCGGGCCAGTTATTCACACTGTCTTCACTTTGATTATTTATCTCTACTTCATTTGCATTTACCACTGCATTTCCCACCTACGGTCTCCACATTGTGACACACAACAAATTTCTGCACGTAATGAAAAAGATCAACTGGAAGTTGGAACTTTGGCAACTGAGACTCCACGTGGACTAGACATGCGTCTGTCACTTCGAGAAAATCACGGTTGCTATTGGTCCTCAACGACAGTGTTCCATTTCTGAAGTGTGGAGATAGATTTATGACGGTCATTAGTGGGCGGGCGGCTCAGGTTCCTTTGACTCGGAACTGCACATGCGTTTAGTAAACGGACTTTATAATCTCAACAGCATCTTAAGTGATCTCACTCTTTCGTTTTTTAAATTTTAATTGCTTTTGAAGACAAAATTATCAATTTGCAACAGGAATAAGAATAAATGCTTTGTGGAAGTCAATTATTCATTTTTAACAGGAAAAGTTCAAGTGGATTCTTGATATTTTTCTCACAAATTGGACAACTTCTTTCGAAGTCACATCTCGCACACTGGTGAATACTTTACCGTATATTTCCTCAGCGTATTATGCTAATATGCGATAGCTGAAATGCGCGTAAACTATTTATGTGTGGCGAGATGTGATTTGGAAAGAAGTTGATTCTATCAGCCAGTGAAAACGAGAGCCAAAGGGAAGGTGAAGCGAATGCACCATAGCTCGGTCGCAATAGAGGCTTACTACATTACCGGCCTTATCAGCCGTATTTGCCAAGTTCGGCGGGGTCTAAAGGTTTCGGAAAGAACGCCCTATGCGACTTCTGTCTTTAACACGAAGAATCTGGTACTAATCTGTGGCCTGTGACCATTCAAAGCACAATGGAAGAGCCTTACAGTGGTGAACCCCCTTCCTAATCACTGCAGTCATTATGCCAGGGAATAAGCCGAAATTCATTCATAATTCATTCATTCAAGACGCTGGCGGCTGACTGAGGATCAGCACGATGTGTGTCATTCGTGTACCTGTCCTACACGGACTTGACCACTGAACCACTTAGAAGCCGAAATATCTAATTTCATCATTTATCAATTACAATTCGCACATTTTCATGTCGTATACTTAGAACAAATTCAAATGAAATACCTAAAACAACACATATAAGCATCTTCACAATCAGTCGTTTTGCTACCCATTTCCTTTTGCCTTACAAACTCTAGAACATAACTAAAAATATGTCAATATTAAATACAAATTTCACAACTATATACTCAAAAACAAACTTAATGCTAGGCATCCATCTACTGGAGTTAACAGCAAATGCCCTCTTCTTCTGGCATCTTTGACATTGATGGAGTAGGCTGCTTTAACAACACACAGGTCCCGGTGGCTCACCAATCTCGTTGGCTCGCCTGTGATCATTTAATCTATCCTCAAACTACGGTCAATAATAGATGGCAGGATGGGCGGATTTGAGCTTTTTTGGGGAAATTACATAAGTATAGTCAAGCTGTACAGCATAACAAAGAATATGGATGTTGTAGCGTTTAGAAGTGTTTTGCAAACAATCTCAAATACTTTATACATCAAAAGTATGACATAGTGCTCATTTACACACAAAAGTAGTAACATGTTTCAAGCTTAATACTATGATTCTAGGTATATATTTATTGAAGACTCAAGTCTGTTATGGACTTATATATTCTGTTTTTGAAATTGAATTTTTGGGGCGGATTGGGCTGCTGAGTCAGTCGGATCTGCTAATTAATTTCATTCTTTTGAAGTACGAATTGTATGCAGAAAGCATTTCTTCTAATGCATCCACAGATTAATACCAGATCACGGCCTGTTAACTCAAATAGGAAACCAGGAGACACATTTAGGATGGCGAAACACCCGGGGTCTAAAGATACCTTTTGAGCGCTGCATGCGCCGGATTCGATGCCGCACATATAAATTATTTTGCCTGCCGTGTTGCATACGAACTATTATATAAAATAACTTCTGCTTAGTTCAAAATTTAATAGCTATTGTATTATTTTACTACTTAGGAAGTAATTTTCGTAATATTATTGGCCTATTATCGACCTTATTTGAGTTCAATGTACAATATGAATAAGACTAACCTGTAAATATTTGAATTAAAGCTTTAACGGCAAGGAGGCCAAGCCAAATTAAGTTCTGAATACAATTTTTATATATTTGTGAAATTGTAAACATTTGAAAGAACTACGATGACGTATGGGCAGCAGGAAGAACGAGAATAGATTTTCACAAAGACATATTGGTAAGTAAGATTTAGCATGTAACTAAATACCGACAATTAATATGACATAACCTGAAATGTGCCTTAATATATATTCATGCATAGTTAAATTCTCTAGATTAATATAGCACCTTATAATGGAAAAGATGTGTTGTTTTACATACAAAAGCATTAGTTTCATTAACCTTGTTACTTTATTACTGCAATAATGGAACTTTCTGTTTTTTGTCTTTCAGGGGTCATCCATTATCTCAGGCTACCTGGAATACGATGGCAGAAATCAGAGTGCAGGTTTATTGGATATTGTGTATGTTTCTTGTTTTGGTGATGTGCAGTGATCTTCAGGAACTTTAGTACTGTAGCACAAAGCATCCTTTCCCGCGTATACAGCAATTTAATGTGGCATATCAAATATTTCTGAAAGTTTGAGTTTCATTTCATATCAGTGGAAAATTTAACAAATACTTTGAGGAATACTGTGGCCAACAAGGAAAAGTGAAAAGTGAAGTTATTTTAGACATTTGATTGGGTGTATTAGTTTTTGTGTTTGTACTTGTAGTTTTAAATTTAAAATATATAAGTCATATATAAGTCCATGTAAGGTAAGTAATTCCAGTTTAAATTACTGAAAAAATTACTGTGAATTTTCAGATATGCCAAAATTATCACCATCTGTGTTTACGTATAATCTAGGTGGCTTAAATTAAAATATTTGGGCGAGATGCTTGATATGAATTTTATAAACTTTTTCTTTAAATTGCAATGATAAGTATTTTGAAGAATTAAGTTTTCTTAACCTTATTCATCAGTGTATATCTACATCATTGATCAAGAATGTCACAGCTTTTAACAGCAATTAAAAGTATGAATTGAGATTCCATAAACCTAATTTGTTCTATATTGCTTAATACAGTAGTCACTATGCAATATTATTGTACACACTACACTAAACTATTTACCTGGATAACCATCTTTGAAGAGATCTGATGGGATTAGAATTTATTTGAAAAATCTTCACAAGTTTTTAGGTGTAATTGTGCATTGCAAGGAATGATTAAAATGTCATTGTGTCATCATCATTATATGCCACTTTTAATTTTATTTCCATTATTCCAGTTATTCTTAAAACATGCACAATGTCAGCTAGCTAGGACCTAAACACAGTGTGGCTTGATCTCAGATTAGTAAGGCTTCACAATAAATAATAGGTTATAAATCCTCTTCCTTGTTAACACACACACACACACACACACACACACACACACACACACACACACACACACACACACACACACACACACACACACACACACACACACACACACACACACACATACACACACACACACGCACACACACAAATGGGTTCAGAAGAATAACAAGTTAAAGTGATATTTGCACAGCATTTATGTATTCTGTGGTACATCTGTTCTCAACATGTACTTGCCACCATTTATGAGTAATATTGGTACACAATTTCTGTAATGCTAACCATTTTAAGGGTGATACAACGTTACTAGCATGACCCACAGAAATGTTACATGTCACATGAAGCTACACTGTTAAACATCCTCTCATTTTCTAAGTTGGAATGAAAATCTCAGTCTTTGGCATGGGAAAAAGATGTTGAACCTAATATATGAGCCATTCGTTACATGCAGTGATGCGAAGCCACATAATAATTTTAAAAAGTAGATAAAACTGCACATTATTTTGCTATATAATGCACTTCTTGTTCCTTTGTAATGAACACATAAGGAAATTATGGACTGTCAAAAGAAATAATGGTTAGATGTGTGAGCAAATAAATTGCATTACTAAATTATTTTCTATTAACTACTCAAACACACAGTTCCATCACTTTCACTTCTTAAGTAAAAGTACAAACAGCATTAATAGCTCATAGTGTAATCTTTCATTGAGTTATTTATTTGACACACATTCAGTTGAATGTCATGGACTGAGAGGTTTAGACTATGCAGATGGCTCAATTTGCCATCTTAGTCATAAAGTACATTGCTTAAAGTTAAAGCAAGCCATTTATCCTAAAAGTTGCTCTGCACATTAAGCAAATTATACTTCACAGTCAGATAACTACATGAAATAATCTCCTATTGGAAGATAAACTGTGCATTAAATTTTATTTTTAAAACTGCACATTTTCTTCTTCAGCATTCATTACTGTGCATAGGCATGCCATTGAAGCATTTAAAAATTCAACGCTGTAATATTCTAGTGTTGTGAAGGCAGAGTTAAGCTGAGGACAATTTTAAATCAATGATACATCTTTAATGTAATTATTATTTTTCATAATTTATTCTGCACTTGTGAATGTTAATTCAACCAAAGTGATTAGAGGTATATAAAATAGTGCCATTTATGAAATTTATGTCACCAGTTGCTAATACTGACTTCTGCGCTAATTTGACATTATTAATCTTACATGAATGCATCACAAATTTCAGGTTTTTCTCTGAATATACTTTAGTATACTTGTGCTGAAAATAATGAATGTACTATTGAGCTTTTAAAATTCTTATTAAATATAACCATTAACAGAGCTGCTTTGTTGTCATTTTAAAGAAATAGTGCTATTTTTTTGTACATAGTTGTTGGTATCATTTCAAATTTATGTACATATTTCTTTAGGTCTTTTTTTTCTCACTGTTATTCCAGGGAATTTTTCAACATTCTGTGTACAATGAATTTGCATTACATATAACATTATGGTATCCTTACCGGTTTTCCTGTATCTACAGAATCATTATTTTAGTGTTAAGTTATCTTTATTTTAAGCATTACACTAAGAAGCTTGAGGGAAAGGGGATACGAAATAATCTCCACAGCATCTTAAGTGATCTCACTCTTTCGTTTTTTAAATTTTAATTGTTTTTAAAGACAAAATTATCAATTTGCAACAGGAATAAGGATAAATGCTTTGTGGAAGTCAATTATTCATTTTTAACAGGAAAAGTTCAAGTGGATTCTTGATATTTTTCTCACAAATTGGACAACTTCTTTCGAAGTCACATCTCGCACACTGGTGAATACTTTACCGTATATTTCCTCAGCGTATTATGCTAATATGCGAAAGCTGAAATGCGCGTAAACTATTTATGTGTGGCGAGATGTGATTTGGAAAGAAGTTGATTCTATCAGCCAGTGAAAACGAGAGCCAAAGGGAAGGTGAAGCGAATGCACCATAGCTCGGTCGCAATAGAGCCTTACTACATTACCGGCCTTACCAGCCGTAGTTGCCAAGTTCGGCGGGGTCTAAAGGTTTCGGAAAGAACGCCCTATGCGACTTCTGTCTTTAACAAGAAGAATCTGGTACTAATCTGTGTCCTGTGACCATTCAAAGCACAATGGAAGGGCCTTACAGTGGTGAACCCCCTTCCTAATCACTACAGTCATTATGCCAGGGAATAAGCCGAAATTCATTCATCATTCATTCATTCCAGCAGCTGGCGGCTGACTGAGGGTCAGCAAGATGTGTGTCATTCGTGTACCTGTCCTACACGGACTTGACCACTGAACACAGATTAATACCAGATGCTCAACTCCGTGTTAAAAACTGAAGACGCATAGGGCGCTCTTTCCTAAATCTTTAAACCCCGCCGACTTTGGAAACTACGGCCGGTGCGGCCGGTAATGTAGTACGTTTCTATTGCAACAGAGCTATGGTGCATTTACTTCTCCTTGCCTTCGGCACCCATTTTCGCTGACTGATGGAATCCAACTTCTTTCGAAATCACTTCTCGTCACAAATGAATAGTTTACAGCACATATCAACTATTTCATATTGGGATAATACGCGTCAAATACGCTGAGGAAATGTGCGATAAACTATTCCTCAGTGTGCGAAATGTGACTTCGAAAGAAGTTGTCCAATTTGTAAAAAGAATTGGAAGAATCCACTTGAACTTTTCCTGTTAAATATGAATATTTGACTTCCACAAAGCATTATATCTTTATTCCTGTTGCAAATTGATAATTTTGTCTTTAAAAACAATTAAAATTTTAAAAACGAGAGGGTGAGATCACTTAAGATGCTGTTGAGATTATACAAGATATCTGTATACCCTTTCCCTCAAGCTTCTTAGTGTAATACTTAAAATAAAGACAACTTAACACTAAAATAATGATTCTCTAGATACAGGAAAACAGGTAAGGTTACCATAACGTTATATGTAATGCAATTTCTTTGTACACAGAATGTTGAAAAATTCCCTGGAATAACTGAGGAAAAAAAAACCCTAAAGAAATATGTATATAAATTTGAAATGATAACAACTATGTACAAGAAAATAGCACAATTTCTTTAAAATTACAACAAAGCAGCTCTGTTAATGGTTATATTTATTAAGTATTTTAAAAGCTCAATAGTACATACATTATTTTCAGCACAAGTATACTAAAGTATATTCAGAGAAAAACATGAAATTTGTGATCGATTCATATAAGATTAATAATATCAAATTAGTACAGAAGTCAGTATTAGCAACTGGTGACATAAATTTCATAAATGGCACTATTTTATATACTTCTAATCACTTTGGTTGAATTAACATTCACAAGTGCAGAATAAATTATGAAAAATAATAATTACATTAAAGCTGTATCATTCATTTAAAATTGTCCTAAGCTTAACTCTGTCTTCACAACACAAGAATATTAGAGCGTTGAATTTTTAAATGCTTCAATGGCATGCATATGCACAGTAATGAATGCTGAAGAAGAAAATGTGCAGTTTTAAAAATAAAATTTAATGCACAGTGTATCTTCCAATAAGAGACTATTTCATGTAGTTATCTGACTGTAAAATATAATTTGCTTAATGTGCAGAGCAATTGTTTGGATAAATGGCTTGCTTTAACTTGATAAGACTTTAAGCAATGTACTTTATGACTAAGATGGCAAATGGAGCCCTCTGCATAGTGTAAACCTCTCAGTCCATGACATACAACTGAATGTGTGTCAAATAACTCAATGAAAGATTACATTATGAACTGTTAATGCTGTTTGTAGTTTTAGTTAAGAAGTGAAAGTGATGGAACTGTGTGTTTGAGTAGTTAATAAAAAATAATTTAGTAATGTAATTTATTTGCTCACACATCTAACCATTATTTCTTTTGACAGTCCATAATTCCCTTATGTGTTCACTACAAACAAACAAGAAGTGCATTATATAGCAAAATATGTGCAGTTTTATCTACTTTTCAAAATTATTATGTGGCTTCGCATCACTGCATGTAGCAAATGGCTCATATATTAGGTTAAACATCTTTTTCCCATGCCAAAGATTGAGATTTTCATTCCAACTTAGAACAATGAGAGGATGTGTAACAGTGTAGTTTAATGTGACATGTAACATTTCTGTGGGTCACGCTAGAAACGTTATATCACCCTTAAAATGGTTAGCATTACAGAAATTGTGTACCAATATTACTCATAAATGGTGGCAAGTACATGCTGAGAACAGAAATACCACAGAATACATAATACAGAATACATAAATGCTGTGCAAATATCACTTTAACTTGTTATTTTTCTGAACCCATTTGTGTGTGTGTGTGTGTTAACAAGGAAGAGGATTTATAACCTATTATTTATTGTGAAGCCTTACTAATTTGAGATCAAGCCACACTGTGTTTAGGTCCTAGCTAGCTGACATTGTGCATGTTTTAAAATAACTGGAATATTAGAAATAAAATTAAAAGTGGCATATAATGATGATGACACAATGACATTTTAATCATTTCTTGCAATGCACAATTACACCTAAAAACTTGTAAAGCTTTTTCAAATAAATTCTAATCCCATCAGATCTCTTCAAAGATGGTTATTCAGGTAAATAATTTACTGTAGTGTGTACAATAATATTGCATAGTGACTACTGCATTAAACAATATAGAACAAATTAGGTTTATGGAATCTCAGATCATACTTTTAATTGCTGTTAAAAGCTGTGACATTCTTGATCAATGATGTAGATATAGACTGATGAGTAAGGTTAAGAGAACTTAGTTCTTCAAAATACTTATCATTGCAATTTAAAGAAAAAGTTTATAAAACTCATATCAAGCATCTCGCCCAAATATTTTAATTTAAGCCACCTAGATTATACGTAAACACAGATGATGCTAATTTTGGTATATCTGAAAATTCACAGCTATTTTTTCAGTAATTTAAACTGCATATTACTTACCTTACATGGACTTATATATTACATATATTTTAAATTTAAAACTACAAGTACAAACACAAAAACTAATACACCCAATCAACTGTCTAAAATAACTTCACTTTTCACTTTTCCTTGTTGGCCACAGTTATCCTCAAAGTTTTTGTTAAATTTTCCACTGATATGAAATGAAACTCAAACTTTCCAAAATATTTGATATGCCACATTAAATTGCTGTATACGCGGGAAAGAATGCTTTGTGCTACATTACTAAAGCTCCTGAAGATCACTGCACATCACCAAAACAAGAAACATACACAATATCCAATAATCCTGCACTCTGATTTCTGCCATCGTATTCCTGGTAGCCTGAGATGATGGATAACCCCTGAAAGACAAAAAACAGAAAATCCCATTATTGCAGTAATAAAGTAACAAGGTTAATGAAACTAATGCTTTTGTATGTAAAAAAAAAAACACACTTTTTCCATTATAACGTGCTACATTAATCTAGAGAATTTAACTGTGCATGAATATGTAGTAAGGCACATTTCAGGTTATGTCATATTAATTGTCGGTATTTACCTACATGCTAAATCTTACTTACCAATAGGTCTTTGTGAAAATCTATTCTCGTTCTTCCTCTTGCCCATACGTCCTCGTAGTTCTTTCAAATTTTTACAATTTCACAAATCGATGAAAATTGTATTCAGAACTTAATTTGGCTTGGCCTCCTTGTCGTTAAAGCTTTAATTCAAATATTTACAGGTTAGCCAATGTAGAGTCTTATTCATATCGTACATTGAGCTGAAATAAGGTCGATAATAGGCCAATAATATTACGCAAATTACTTCGTAACTAGTAAAATAATACAATAACTATTAAATTTTGAACTAAGCAGAAGTTATTTTATATATTAGTATGCAACACGGCAGCCAAAATAATTATATTGGCGGCGTTGTATCGGGCGCATGCAGCGCTCAAAACTGTATCTGTAGCATCTGTAGACTCAGGGTGTTTCGCGAACCTTAACGTGTCTCCTGGTGTCCTATCTGAGTTAACTGACCCCGCCACTGACCCACTTTAAAGACCAAATATCAAATTTCATCCTTTATCAATTACAATTCGAAGGTTTTCATGTCGTATACTTAGAACAAATTCAAATGAAATACCTAAAACAACACATATAAGCATCTTCATTATCAGTCGTTTTGCTACCCATTTCCTTTTGCCTTACAAACTCTAGAACATAATTAAAAATATGTCAATATTAAATACAAATTTCACAACTATATATTAAAAACACACTTAATGCTAAGCTGCCATCTACTGGGCTTAACAGCAAATGCCCTCTTCTTCTGGCTTCTTTGACATTAATGGTCTAGGCTGCTTTAACAACATACAGGTCCCGGTGGCTCACCAATCTCGTTGGCTCGCCTGTGATCATTAACTCTATCCTCAAACTACGGTCAATAATAGATGGCAGGATGGACGGATTTGAGCTTTTTTGGGGAAATTACATAAATGTAGTCAAGCTGTACAGCATATCAAAGAATGTGGATGTTGTAACGTTTAGAAGTTTTCTGCAAACAATCTCAAATACTTTATAAATCAAAAGTAAGCCATAGTGCTCATTGACACACAAAAGTAATAACATGTTTCAACCTTAATACCATGATTCTAGGTATATATTTATTGAAGACTTAAGCATGGACGTGGATAATCGTTTTTTGAAAGGAATTTTTGGGGCGGATTGGGCTGCTGAGCCAGTCGGATCTGCTAATTAATTTCATTCTTTTATAGTGCGAAGTGTATGCAGAAAACATTTCTTATAATGCATCCACAGATTAATACCAGATCACGGCCTATTAACTCAAATAGGAAACCAGGAGAGGCATTTTGGATGGCGAAACACCCGGGGTCTAAAGATACCTTTTGAGCGCTGCATGCGCCGGATTCGATGCCGCCCATATAATTATTTTGCCTGCCGTGTTGCATACGAACTATTATATAAAATAACTTCTGCTTAGTTCAAAATTTAATAGCTGTTGTATTATTTTACTACTTAGGATGTAATTTTCGTAATATTATTGGCCTATTATTGACCTTATTTGAGTTCAATGTACAATATGAATAAGACACTACATTGGCTAACCTGTAAATATTTGAATTAAAGCTTTAACGGCAAGGAGGCCAAGCCAAATTAAGTTCTGAATACAATTTTTATCTATTTGTGAAATTGTAAAAATTTGAAAAAACTACGATGACGTATGGGCAGCAGGAAGAACCAGAATAAATTTTCACAAAGAGCTATTGGTAAGTGAGATTTAGCATGTAGCTAAATACCGACAATTAATATGACATAACCTGAAATGTGCCTTAATATATATTCATGCATAGTTAAATTCTCTAGATTAATGTAGCACCTTATAATGGAAAAAGTGTGTTGTTTTACATACAAAAGCATTAGTTTCATTAACCTTGTTACTTTATTACTGCAATAATGGGATTTTCTGTTTTTTGTCTTTCAGGGGTTATCCATCATCTCAGGCTACCAGGAATACGATGACAGAAATCAGAGTGCAGGATTACTGGATATTGTGTATGTTTCTTGTTTTGGTGATGTGCAGTGATCTTCAGGAGCTTTAGTAATGTAGCACAAAGCATTCTTTCCCGCGTATACAACAATTTAATGTGGCATATCAAATATTTCTGAAAGTTTGAGTTTCATTTCATATCAGTGGAAAATTTAACAAAAACTTTGAGGATAACTGTGGCCAACAAGGAAAAGTGAAATGTGAAGTTATTTTAGACAGTTGATTGGGTGTATTAGTTTTTGTGTTTGTACTTGTAGTTTTAAATTTAAAATATATAAGTCATATATAAGTCCATGTAAGGTAAGTAATTCCAGTTTAAATTACTGAAACAATTACTGTGAATTCTCAGATATGCCAAAATTATCATCTGTGTTTACGTATAATCTAGGTGGCTTAAATTAAAATATTTGGGCGAGATGCCTGATATGAATTTTATAAACTTATTCTTTAAATTGCAATGATAAGTATTTTGAAGAATTAAGTTCTCTTAACCTTATTCATCAGTGTATATCTACATCATTGATCAAGAATGTCACAGCTTTTAACAGCAATTAAAAGTATGATCTGAGATTCCATACACCCAATTTGTTCTATATTGTTTAATACAGTAGTCACTATGCAATATTATTGTACACTCCTCACTAAATTATTTACCTGGATAACCATCTTTGAAGACTTCTGATGGGATTAGAATTTATTTGAAAAATCTTTACAAGTTTTTAGGTGTAATTGTGCATTGCAAGGAATGATTAAAATGTCATTGTGTCATCATCATTATATGCCACTTTTAATTTTATTTCTATTCTTCCAGTTATTCTTAAAACATGCACAATGTCAGCTAGCTAGGACCTAAACACAGTGTGGATTGATCTCAGATTAGTAAGGCTTCACAATAAATAATAGGTTATAAATCCCCTGCCTTGTTAACACACACACACACACACACACACACACACACACACACACACACACACACACACACACACACACACACACACACACACACACACACACACACACACACACACACACACACACACACACACACACACACACACACACACACACACACACACACACACACACACACACACACACACACACACACACACACACACACACACACACACACACACACACACACACACACACACACACACACACACACACACACACACACACACACACACACACACACACACACACACACACACACACACACACACACACACACACACACACACACACACACACACACACACACACACACACACACACACACACACACACACACACACACACACACACACACACACACACACACACACACACACACACACACACACACACACACACACACACACACACACACACACACACACACACACACACACACACACACACACACACACACACACACACACACACACACACACACACACACACACACACACACACACACACACACACACACACACACACACACACACACACACACACACACACACACACACACACACACACACCACACACACACACACACACACACACACACACACACACACACACACACACACACACACACACACACACACACACACACACACACACACACACACACACACACACACACACACACACACACACACACACACACACACACACACACACACACACACACACACACACACACACACACACACACACACACACACACACACACACACACACACACACACACACACACACACACACACACACACACACACACACACACACACACACACACACACACACACACACACACACACACACACAACACACACACACACACACACACACACACACACACACACACACACACACACACACACACACACACACACACACACACACACACACACACACACACACACACACACACACACACACACACACACACACACACACACACACACACACACACACACACACACACACACACACACACACACACACACACACACACACACACACACACACACACACACACACACACACACACACACACACACACACCACACACACACACACACACACACACACACACACACACACACACACACACACACACACACACACACACACACACACACACACACACACACACACACACACACACACACACACACACACACACACACACACACACACCACACACACACACACACACACACACACACACACACACACACACACACACACACACACACACACACACACACACACACACACACACACACACACACACACACACACACACACACACACACACACACACACACACACACACACACACACACACACACACACACACACACACACACACACACACACACACACACACACACACACACACACACACACACACACACACACACACACACACACACACACACACACACACACACACACACACACACACACACACACACACACACACACACACACACACACACACACACACACACACACACACACACACACACACACACACACACACACACACACACACACACACACACACACACACACACACACACACACACACACACACACACACACACACACACACACACACACACACACACACACACACACACACACACACACACACACACACACACACACACACACACACACACACACACACACACACACACACACACACACACACACACACACACACACACACACACACACACACACACACACACACACACACACACACACACACACACACACACACACACACACACACACACACACACACACACACACACACACACACACACACACACACACACACACACACACACACACACACACACACACACACACACACACACACACACACACACACACACACACACACACACACACACACACACACACACACACACACACACACACACACACACACACACACACACACACACACACACACACACACACACACACACACACACACACACACACACACACACACACACACACACACACACACACACACACACACACACACACACACACACACACACACACACACACACACACACACACACACACACACACACACACACACACACACACACACACACACACACACACACACACACACACACACACACACACACACACACACACACACACACACACACACACACACACACACACACACACACACACACACACACACACACACACACACACACACACACACACACACACACACACACACACACACACACACACACACACACACACACACACACACACACACACACACACACACACACACACACACACACACACACACACACACACACACACACACACACACACACACACACACACACACACACACACACACACACACACACACACACACACACACACACACACACACACACACACACACACACACACACACACACACACACACACACACACACACACACACACACACACACACACACACACACACACACACACACACACACACACACACACACACACACACACACACCACACACACACACACACACACACACACACACACACACACACACACACACACACACACACACACACACACACACACACACACACACACACACACACACACACACACACACACACACACACACACACACACACACACACACACACACACACACACACACACACACACACACACACACACACACACACACACACACACACACACACACACACACACACACACACACACACACACACACACACACACACACACACACACACACACACACACACACACACACACACACACACACACACACACACACACACACACACACACACACACACACACACACACACACACACACACACACACACACACACACACACACACACACACACACACACACACACACACACACACACACACACACACACACACACACACACACACACACACACACACACACACACACACACACACACACACACACACACACACACACACACACACACACACACACACACACACACACACACACACACACACACACACACACACACACACACACACACACACACACACACACACACACACACACACACACACACACACACACACACACACACACACACACACACACACACACACACACACACACACACACACACACACACACACACACACACACACACACACACACACACACACACACACACACACACACACACACACACACACACACACACACACACACACACACACACACACACACACACACACACACACACACACACACACACACACACACACACACACACACACACACACACACACACACACACACACACACACACACACACACACACACACACACACACACACACACACACACACACACACACACACACACACACACACACACACACACACACACACACACACACACACACACACACACACACACACACACACACACACACACACACACACACACACACACACACACACACACACACACACACACACACACACACACACACACACACACACACACACACACACACACACACACACACACACACACACACACACACACACACACACACACACACACACACACACACACACACACACACACACACACACACACACACACACACACACACACACACACACACACACACACACACACACACACACACACACACACACACACACACACACACACACACACACACACACACACACACACACACACACACACACACACACACACACACACACACACACACACACACACACACACACACACACACACACACACACACACACACACACACACACACACACACACACACACACACACACACACACACACACACACACACACACACACACACACACACACACACACACACACACACACACACACACACACACACACACACACACACACACACACACACACACACACAAATGGGTTCAGTAAAATAACAAGTTAAAGTGATATTTGCACAGCATTTATGTATGTTGTGGTCCATTTGTTCTGAACATGTACTTGCCACCATTTATGAGTAATATTGGTACACAATTTCTGTAATGCTAACCATTTTAAGGGTGATACAACGTTACTAGCATGACCCACAGAAATGTTACATGTCACATTAAACTACACTGTTAAACATCCTCTCATTTTCTAAGTTGGAATGAAAATCTCCGTTTTTGGCATGGGAAAAAGATGTTGAACCTAATATATGAGCCATTCGTTACATGCAGTGATGCGAAGCCACATAATAATTTTGAAAAGTAGATAAAACTGCACATTATTTTGCTATATAATGCACTTCTTGTTTCTTTGTAGTGAACACATAAGGAAATTATGAACTGTCAAAAGAAATAATGGTTAGATGTGTGAGCACATAAATTACATTACTAAATTATTTTCTATTAACTACTCAAACACACAGTTCCATCACTTTCACTTCTTAACTAAAACTACAAACAGCATTAATAGCTCATAGTGTAATCTTTCATTGAGTTATTTATTTGACACACATTCAGTTGTATGTCATGGACTGAGAGGTTTACACTATGCAGAGGGCTCCATTTGCCATCTTAGTCATAAAGTACATTGCTTAAAGTTAAAGCAAGCCATTTATCCAAACAGTTGTTCTGCACATTAAGCAAATTATACTTCACAGTCAGATAACTACATGAAATAATCTCTTATTGGAAGATACACTGTGCATTAAATTTTATATTTAAAACTGCACATTTTCTTCCTAAGCATTCATTACTGTGTATATGCATGAAATTGAAGCATTTAAAAATTCAACGCTGTAATATTCTTGTGTTGTGAAGGCAGAGTTAAGCTGAGGACAATTTTAAATAAATGATTCATCTTTAATGTAATTTTTATTTTTCATAATTTATTCTGCACTTGTGAATGTTAATTCAACCAAAGTGATTAGAAGTATATAAAATAGTGCCATTTATGAAACTTATGTCACCAGTTGCTAATACTGAGTTCTGCACTAATTTGACATTATTAATCTTATATGAATGGATCACAAATGTCAGGTTTTTCTCTGAATATATTTTAGTATACTTGTGCTGAAAATAATGTATGCACTATTGAGCTTTTATAATTCTTATTAAATATAACCATTAACAGAGCTGCTTTGTTGTCATTTTAAAGAAATTGTGCTATTTTTTTGTACATAGTTGTTGGTATCATTTCAAATTTATATACATATTTCTTTAGGTTTTTTTTTCTCACTGTTATTCCAGGGAATTTTTCAACATTCTGTGTACAAAGAAATTGCATTACATATAACATTATGGTATCCTTACCGGTTTTCCTGTATCTACAGAATCATTATTTTAGTATTAAGTGTTCTTTATTTTAAGCATTACACTAAGAAGCTTGAGAGAAAGGGGATGCAGATGTCTTGTATAGTCTCAACAGGATCTTAAGTAATCTCACTCTCTCGTTTTTTAAATTTTAATTGTTTTTAAAGACAAAATTATCAATTTGCAACAGGAATAAGGATAAATGCTTTGTGGAAGTCAATTGATCATACTTAACAGGAAAAGTTCAAGTGGATTCTTGATATTTTTTTCACAAATTGGACACTTCTTTCGAAGTCACATCTCGCACACTAATGAATAGTTCACCGCACATTTCGCTAATATGCGATAGCTGAAATGCGCGTGAACTATTTATGTGTGGCGAGATGTGATTTCGAAAGAAGTTGATTCTATTAGTTAAGTGAAAACAAGTGCCAAAGGGAAGGGGAAGCGAATGCACCATAGCTCGGTCGCAATAGAAGCATACTACACTACCGGCCTTACCAGCCGTAGTTACCAAGGTCGCCGGGGTCTAAAGTTTCAGGAAAGAGCGGCTTATGCGTCTTCAGTTTTTAACACGGAGTTGTGAATCGGCTATTAATCTGTGCCTGTGATGCAGCTTACTGTTTTATTGATTACTTCCTAGAGTGCCAAACACAGAACTCTAAACTACCACTCCTTTCGCAGCCTTTTGTGTATTCCTAACTTTACTTCCATCCAAATATAGTCTCCAACATTTTCATTTCTCAGTTAATTGCTTTAGTGTTTTCTGCTCGTAGTGCTGATTGCCCTCTATTCTGGCGTCATTTAATTTCCCCGTTTTTGTTGTATATTCCTACCGTGTGTGCGCTTTCCTTTTGAAATACGAACGATTAATACCAGATTCTCAACTCCGTTTTAAAAACTGAAGACGCATAGGGCGCTCCTCCTGTACCTTTCGATGCCAGCTAAGTGAACTAACCATGTCGTCGGAAATGCAGTGAGCTTCTATTTCGACCGAGCTATGGTACATTCGCATCCCCCCACCCTTCCATTCCATGTTCAACGACCGATTGAATCCATGTTTCGAAGCCTAATCTCGTGCACCAATGAATAATTGACAGCACAATTCATTTATCACATATTAGCATAACACGCGCTAAGTATTTGTACGGCATGTGCTGCTAGAGTGTTTACACCTAGCAGCCCTTAGAACATCTCTGCAGCTGCTGGTCAGTTTTGCAGAAATGCTAGCGGACTATGACACAGTAGTGGAGAAGGTTTTTAGATTTTTATCTCGTTTAGACTTTAGGATATAGTGTTTTTAATATTTATTAAGTTTTCATTGCTATTTCCTTTTACCTTTTTTATATAATGTACGTTTAGTTTTAATAGGTTTATTTACAGTTTTACAGTTTTTTTTTTTTTTTTTTTTTTTTTTAGAAAGTTCAATCTGGCTTTTGCCATGACAAGTTTTTTAAAGGGCGCTGATGACCGCCGTAGTTGAGCGCCCTTATAGACATCATCATCACGCGCTAAGTATGCTCAGTAAATGTGCGTAAATTATTCATTAATGTGCGAGATGTAACTTCGAAAGAAGTTGACCAATTAAATTAGGGGGGGAAAAGTCTCAGAAGCCACTTCCAAACTTGATCTTTTTTCTGTTGCCACTGAGCATTATAGCTTTTATATTCATGTAATAAATGAATAGGGAGATCTCTAAGAAACAATTGCAACTTTGACAGAGTGAGATTACTCAAGATGCTGTCGAGCTTATACATAACACTTGTACCTTTCCCTGAAGTGTGAATTCCTAAGCTTGTTACTGTGATGATTACAAGAAAACCTGAGACTAAATCAATGCATTCTACAGGTACTGGAAAACAGGAAAGGATATCACAAGGTCATGAGTAATGCAATTTCTTTGTACACAGAATAATGTTGAAAAATTCCCTGGAAGGAAAGTGTCAAAAAGAAAAAAAAAAAAAAAAAAAACCAAAAAAACATTATTAAAGAAATGGATATAAAATTGTAAGCGAAGATAAAAATAACTATGTACAAAAAAAATAGTACTATCTCTTTAAATAGAAAACAAAGAAGCTCTGTTAACAGCTTATATTTACTAAGAATTTCAAAAGCTCTATAGTACATACATCATTTTCAGCACAAGTTTACATAATAATATTCAAAGAAAAATTGAAATTTGTGATTGATTCATGATATTAGCAAAACCTCACAAATTAGTACATGAGGCAAAGACATACATTGAATAAAAGACACTATTTTATATACTTCTAATCACTTTGGTTGGATTATCATTCACACATGCAGTATAAATGATTATGATTTGAATGAAAAATACAGTTCAATGAATCTAAGAGGAATGTTAAGTACATAACAACTGCATCATTTATGCACTTTTAACTCACCGTCGTTAATAACTCTCCATAAATGTGTTTTAAATTTCATATAAACAATATTAATAATTTAACAAAAATTAACTCAAACTTAATGTCAGAAACTATTTGTAGTTGGTTTATTAATACTCGTCACTTACAATCTCTCTCCAATGGAGGCGAATGCCTTTGAAACTAGTCTCTCATAAATATAAACAAGTAAGTGACGAGTATTAATAAACAAACTACAAATAGTTTCTGAGGTTAATTTTGACGTCACTGTTACTAAATTCCTCCAAACAAATATAACTCAATCTTTCTTCAAAATGCTATAAAATGTTAAATTGCAAATGTATAAACGCTACAAAATGCTAAATGTAAATATCAAAATGCTAAGTATCACTACTCCTACCTATTGTTTATTATGAAGCTTTACTAATTTGAGAACATGCCATTCTCTATGTCCTAGCTGCAGCTGACATTGTACATATTTTAAGAATAAGGGAAATACTGGAAATAAATGTAAAAATGACATAATGATGACGATGGAACAATGACAGTTTAATAATTTCTTGCAATGCACAATTGCACTTAATACTTGTAAAAGCTTTTACAAGATCAATTCTAATCCCACTAGACCTCTTCTAAAATGGCTATTCAGGTACATTATTTGGTGTAGTGTGTACAATATTACATAGTGATTACTGCATTAAGCAATATAGAACAAACTGAATTTATGGAATCTCAGGTCATATCTTTAATTTGCTGTTAAAAACAATGAGATTCTACATCACTAATGTGGTTATACACTGATGAGTTAGGTTAAGAGAACCTACTTCTTCAAAATATCATTGCAATTTAAAGAAAAACTTTATAAAAGTTCATATCCAAACATGTCCGAAGATTTTAATTTAAGCACCCAGATTATATTGTCACCCAATTATCGGAAAGCACAACCAACGACAGCTGAGTAAGGGACCAGAGACATCCGGCCCACACCCACACATTTATCTCAGTCACTAACTGAGGGGATGATTAGGGAAGTGTCACTTGTCGCTGGCCGCCTCTTCCCCCTTCCCCTGCCGTCTGAAACCATCGCGGTGATTCACTGAAACGAGAGACTTCGAGAAAACAACGATATTCCTATAAAAAGGGCTGCAGTGATTGAGTTCAGTCAGTTCTTGGCGAGCAGCTTAGGGGCGCCGTGCTAGTGTACGGACGAGAAGACTGTGTACGTGCATCGGAAGAGTGTACGTAACTGTAAACGCAAAGTGGAACAGTAACGGATTGACTGGTAAATTGTAATTGTGTGCATTACGTAACTGTGTAATCGGCAAGTGTTCCGATTGTAATTCGGTGGAAATAAAGAACAGTTTTGAGTGGTGCAATTGGACTTTTCATTTCACAAACCCACAAAGTCACACTGATGTCAGGAGTGGGACGAGCTGGTATTGTCGGCTCGGCTTCCTTGTCGGCAAACCCTTCGCCACGTTAGGGCGAACTCTGCGGCCAGGTTGTTATTTGCCGCCTCCGTCTCCGTTGTTAATTCGTTCATCTTCTCCAAAATTCTTTCCAATGCCGCGTCCATGGCTGTAATGTTCGGTGATGTTAACACAATCCACGAGGCGCTAACGGCAGCATTAAGGATGGAGGCGGCCAAGGTAACAGCTATCCGGGCATCTAAAACGAGGAGCGTCCGCTACACCGGAGACACAAGAGCAGCCGAGGGACGCCGGCGAAGACCTAGAGGCCTGTGTTGGGGATGTGGACAGCAGGACACGGAAGAACGAGTAAGGCCCCGCGTGTCGAGGAGCACGTTGGTGCCGTCCACACCATCTCCTCAAGTAACACTGCGCGCCGTCAGCCGGCGTATGGATGACAGCCTCATCGCGGACGGTTGGGTGAGAGGGAAGCCGTACCGCGTGCTGGTGGACACTGGGGCAGCCGTGACCATCATCAGACCTGACTTGGCGAAGGGTTTGCCGACAAGGAAGCCGAGCCGACCATACCATCTTGTAACGGCATCGGGCGACACCTTGCCTGTGCAGAAGGAGCCCCTGTTGAAGTTGACCTTGGGACGGAGTGTCGTACGTCTTTGGGTGTTCGTCGCGAAGGTGGCTGAGGAGGTGGTTCTGGGACTGAATGCCCTCAGGAGCGACGTCGGCAGGAAGGTCCTGCGGCTCAACGGAGAAGTTATACTCCGTCAACCCGAAGAGCACCTTGGAATCTGCAGGGTCATCTTGAACGAAGACGTGGTTGTCCCCGCGAGGAGCGAGGTGGTGGTGACGGCACGACTGGAGGGTCAGAGTACCAGGGACATAATGCTGGACCAGAAGATGACTGTACACGGACTGTGTGTAGCCAGGGCATTGCTGCCGTGCCGAGAGGAGGTGCCAGGGAGACTACTAAATCCAACGGACACCGATCACGACGTCCAGGCCGGGACGGAGTTGGGAACGTGGTAAGCGTGACAGCAATCGACAAGACACAGGAGCCGGGGCCGACGCAACACCTGGTGCCCCGGCTAGAAGGTCTTCTGTAGAGGGCGGCAGACCACCTGACCGCAGAGCAGCTGGAGAAATTTCGACAACTGCTAAGACGATACGAGCGCGTCTTCAGCCAAGGTGATAGTGACTACGGCCGCACGGACAAAGTGCTTCACCCCATCGACACCGGGGACGACCGGCCTATTCGGCAACCACATAGACGCGTTCCGCTGGCGAAGCAAAGGGCGGTACGAGACATGCTGGAGGACATGAGATCCAGGGGAGCGATTGAAGAGTCGGACAGCCCTTGGTGTTCCCCTGAAGTCTTGGTGACGAAGAAGAAAGGCGAGCTGCGCTTCTGCGTAGACTACAGAAAGTTAAACGCTGTCACCCGGAAGGACTGTTTTTTCTTACCCAGGATTGACGACACCCTGGACACGCTAGCTGGTGCACAGTGGTTCTCGAAGCTCTTCCGCAAGCAAGTGAACTACTTGGGACACAGTCTCAGCAACCGGAGTGGCCACAGACCCGAAGAAGACACAGGCTGTCAGAGATTGGCCTCGCCCAAAGGATAAGAAAGAGTTGCGCAGTTTCCTGGGGCTGTGCAGTTATTACCGCCGCTTCATAAAGGGGTTCTCCAACATTGCCAAACCCCTCACCCGCCTGACAGAGGAACACCGGCCTTATGTGTGGACGGAGGACGCCGGAAACGCTTTCCAGCACCTTAAGGAGACCCTGTGCAGTGCTACAATTTTGGGTTTCCCACAACCGGGTGACGCCTTCATTGTGGACACCGACGCCAGTGACCATTGCATTGGAGGTGTCCTATCGTAGATCCAGGACGGCCATGAGCAGGTGATAGCCTACTACAGCAAGATGACCATTCCGCCCTATACTGGCTATTGAGCTTTAGGAACCTGGAAGACCAGACAGCACTTTGGGTCCAGAGGCTGCAGGAGTACGACATCACCTCGGAACATCGTAGAGGAAAGAGCCATGGTAACGCTGGCGCCATGTCCCGAAGACTCTGTCCAGAAGAGTGCGGCCAGTGCACAAGAGTGCAAGAGAAGGAGCGTGCCCCAGTAGTCCGAGTGGTCACAGCAGTGCCTGCGGATGGCTGGGATATCGCAGGCCTGAGGAGGGAGCAGCAGGCGGACGCAGACTTGGGACCACTCTTGAGGGAAGTGGAGGCAGGGACGAGGCCAACCTGGAGGACATCGCACCGAGAAGCGCCACCTACAAGTCATACTGGGCCCAATGGGACTCGTTGAATACCAGAGAGGGCGTGCTTTTCCGGGTATGGGAACCACCCAATGGGAAGACGCAGAGAAAACAGTTGGTACTTCCCCGGAGTAAGGTCCCGGAGGTCTTGGAGGAAGTGCACGCCGGTACTTCAGGAGGACACCTGGGAGCGAACCGAACGATTGACAAACTACGGCGGGCTACTACTGGCTGAGGCTCCGAGCAGACGCTGAGAGATGGTGCCGTCAGTGTCACGTGTGCGTGGCGAGTCGCGACACCCAGACTAGAAGCCGGGGTCGCATGCAGCAGTACAACGTCGGATCGCCATTCGAACGGATCGCCGTTGACATTGCTGGACCGTTCCCAGTTTCTGACCGAGGCAACAAGTACCTAATGCTCTTTAAGTTCCACTTCTTAATACTACAGTACTATTAGCATCAGGAATTACAATTACATGAAGTCATCATGGTTTACTAGAAAATAAGTTAATTTAACTTTCTTCCCACAACATTTTTAGGATTAGCAGGTATACCACGACGATATTCTGATTATCTTTACTTCACCAAGTGGCCGCAGGTGTATGCCATCCCATACCAAGAGGCAAAGACAATCACAGACTGCCTCGTGGAGGAAGTGTTCTGTCGATTTGGGGTACCGTTAGAGCTTCACATTGACCAGGGTACCAATTTTGAGTCCAGCCTAATGAAGGAGGTACTACAAAGGCTTGGGGTGAACAGGACCTGCACGACGCCTCTACATCCCCAGTCGGATGGCATGGTCGAAAGATACATCAAGACTTTAGAGGAATTCCTGAGGAAGGTCGTGGCCAGCCATCAGGGAAACTGGGACGTCAAGGTGCCACTGTTCTTGCTGGCCTACCGCTTGTCTAAACACGACACAACTGGGATGACGCCAGCCAGCTTAATGTTCGGCAGAGAGTTACATCTCCCTTGTGACCTGGCTTTTGGAAGCCCTCCAGAAACGAAGCAGCCAGTGACTGAGTATATGGAGAACCTGGTGGATCACCTCCACGACATGCACGAGATGGCTCGCCAGAACATCCCGAAGGCGAGCGATCGAATGAAGACCCGATATGACAGAGAATTCAACAGCCAAATGTTCCAGCAAGGTGACCTGGTCTGGTTGCACCGTCCAACGAGGACCAATGGACGCTGCGCGAAGCTTCAGCAGCCATGGCAAGGGCAGTACCGGGTGGTGAAGAGGATTAACGACGTGGTCTACCGCATCCAGAAGGTTCCCCGAGGGAAGATGTTGGTGATACACCTGGATCGTCTAGCCCGCTACGATGGTGCTGTTTGCGACGACCAGCTTTGAGGGAGCAGTGTCACCCAATTATCGGAAAGCACGACCAACGACAACTGAGTAAGGGTCCAGAGACATCCGGGCCACACCCACACATTTATCTCAGTCACTAACTGAGGGGATGATTAGGGAAGTGCCACTTGTCACTGGCCGCTTCTTCCCCCTTCCCCTGCCGTCTGAAACCTTCGCGGTGATTCACTGAAACGAGAGACTTCGAGAAAACGACGATATTCCTATAAAAAGGGCTGCAGTGATTGAGTTCAGTCAGTTCTTGGCGAGCCGCGTAGGAGCGCCGTGCTAGTGTACGGACGAGAAGGCTGTGTACGTGCATCGGAAGAGTGTACGTAACTGTGAACGCAAAGTGGAACTGTAACGGATTGACTGGTGAATTGTAATAGTGTGCATTACGTAACTGTGTAATCGGCAAGTGTTCCTATTGTAATTCGGTGGAAATAAAGAACATTTTTGAGTGGTGCAATTGGAAGTTTCATTTCACGAACCCACAAAGTCACACTGTTATCAGGAGTGGGATGAGCTGGTGTGGTCGGCTCGGCTTCCTTGTCGGCGAATTCTGCTGCCAGGTTGTTATTTGCCGTTGTTATTTGTTATACTTCATTTAGAATTGAATTATGTTAGGCATATATTCAGCCGTTCAAGTTGTTGAGAATAACTTCGCTATCTTTGTTTATGAAATTTGCCGCAGTTGAAAATTAATCTGAGACACGGGTAATAAAAATGTCTTGCTCTAATAGATAAAGCACTTGCGACTTCTTGTATTTGCATGTCAGAAGAATTACAGTATTGCACGTCTTGCAATATAAAGTAAGGAAGACGCCAGTAACGATGGCTGATTGAATAGTATAAAGAATTATTCCGGGACAGCGCGAACGCAGTTGCGACTACCAAAAATTATGCGCCCGAGGTACCCACATTTGGGGCAATCGCGGGGGTCACCGCCTTCCTGATCACGGTAACCCCTGCGCCAGGTAAGTATGCCGAAGGCTTTTTATTTACAACTTATTTGCCTGGTGCTGGTAAAATGGACCCGGCTTACAGGCTCTAAATTAACATGGGTTTATAATTCTGG
Source organism: Mantis religiosa (assembly GCA_030765055.1). Classification (NCBI taxonomy): domain Eukaryota; kingdom Metazoa; phylum Arthropoda; class Insecta; order Mantodea; family Mantidae; genus Mantis; species Mantis religiosa. Next base: position 72,178,841 of record CM060949.1, on the reverse strand, counting down.
GTATGGTTTTTTATTGTCTTTGGGGTTCTTCTAAACCCCATACGACGACCTGTTCTGAGGCCACCGAGAACCAGTTCTATCTCGTTATTTGTCTCGGTCTTTCTCTTTCTTGTTTTTATATTTAGATAGTTACACTGCACTTATCTTGCGCGCGCGCGCGCGCACTCACACACACACACACCTGGGCATACCACGTACGTCCCAATATCACACGCACAACACTGTACAGACTTGGCCATGTACAATATTTACAATGTTCGCTGTTAGGCTGTGCGGCAGCGGGTGGCTGACTCCTGGGCTGCCGATGATGGCGGCCTCTGCCGGGGAGCGTGGCCTGAGCCAGGAAGGGTTGGGCTCGCATAATTTTGCAGTCGTGTTGTTTTTTTATTTCTGTTTTTCTTCAATATGCTTTGATTCTGGCGTGTTTTCAGTGCTTAGGTTCGCCTTTCCCAATATTGTGTATGGTGGGGTTTTGATGGTGTCAGATGCGCGCCCAGATGGCCTCGTTGAAGTGGGACGTGGGTTTCTTGGTGAATGGTGGCAGTTGTTGTTGGGATAGGAGTAGACAGGATTTTGCGTAGGGATATGTTTTGTAGGGTTTGGAGATACTTTAGGGCGGTGTTGGAGGCGTTGGCCCAGACCACGCAGGTGTACAGGACCACGGATAAAATAAAGGATCTATATAGGATGATCTTCGAGCGCAGCTTTAGTTGTTTGATCCTAAATATGGTGTCACACATCTTTAATCGCTGCCGCCCTTTGTTGGCGCTATCTTTTAGGAGGGTAGTCCACTGCATCGTGCGTGTCAAGGTCATGCCGATGTACTTGACCTGCTGACGGCAGTGCAATACGTGACCATCGACCGTTAGGTCCATTGCCAAAGGGCGCCGCTTTGTAAAATGTATAAGCTGGCATTTGTTCGCATTAATTTTGATTTTCCAGTCATGAAGCCATGAAAGGAAGCGGTCAATATACCGCTGCATCTCTAAAAGTCCATAACGAGGATTTTTATGATGGTTGTATATTGCAGTGTCGTCAGCATACATTGCAACTTTGCATCTCACATACACGGGGAAGTCGTTGGTAAAGAGTATATACAGGAAAGGTGACATAATAGCCCCTTGTGGTACGCCAGCCTGCATTACTCTCTCCTTTGAGGAGGAGCGACCCACTTGGACGTTGAAGCGCCTGTTTTTAAAAAATTATGCAGTAATTGCAGTGAATTTTGGAGGCCGGGAAACTCTCGGTGCAGCTTGTAAATCAGGCCTTTGTACCAGGACCGATCAAATGCGGTTTCTACGTCCAAAAATAGCGCCAACGTTGAAGCCGCATTTTTAAATTGCTCGGTGACGTCATCTACTAGTCTTAAAAGTTGAAGGTCTGTTGAGTGCCCTTTTCTAAAGCCAAATTTTGAATTTGAAATGTGAAGCGCCGAATTTTGTTTTTGGATTCGAAATAAAATTATTTTCTTGAGCAATGTACCAATAGTGGACAGGAGACTAATGGGGCGGTAATTTTGAGGTTGCCTGGTGCTTTTTCCATGCTTAGGGGGCATTATTACCTTGACTCGTTTCCAAATGTCAGGGAAATAATTTTGCTGCAAACAAGCGTTGAACATTTTTGTAAGTTGCACCAGGGCTTTTCTCGGGAGATGTTTGAGTTCCTCATTAGTCACCCTGTCCGGGCCGGCGGCTTTCCCATTAGGTAGCTTCCTAATGAGCTTGTACACTTCCTGCGGCGTTGTAAGGGGCAAGTGTTGCTCATGCCTCTGTGCCACCCCGTTTTGTACCCTAGTCTGGACATCCCGTTCTACCTCGGGGTTCGTCGCTGGGTTTTCTGTAAATATTGTTTCCAGACAGTCTGCAAAGACCTCGGCTTTCTCCTCAGAGGAGAAGTGCAGGCCGAGGTGAGTGTGTACCGCCTCAGTGCCTGAATTAGCGCTCGAGGAGACTTTAAATGCCTTTAATAATTTCCATAAAGAATTGTCCTAATGTGTGGTATTTAGCATTTTCTGCTCCCACTGCACAATTTTGTTTAATTTAATTTGTTGCCGAATGACGTTGCGTAGCCAGTTTGCTAGCACTTTGTACTTAGGCTGGCGGGTAAGCCGCCAAAGACTCGTCAAGCGTCGCCTCCTGGCAATGAGCTGCTCCACCTCAGGGTACGTGCAAACACTAGGTGTGCTTGTGGTGTAGCTGGTGGAATTTCTTTTGGCCATGTGCAGCGAGGCGGTGTAGTTTTCAATGGCGACTTCGATATCCGCCTCGCTGTGGTCTGACAGCCCAGGCTGAGCCATCCCGTGCATTTCAAGGGTAAACTTGCTCCAGTCTGCTTCTGCGCGCCTCAGAGGGCCGGTCAGACCAGCCATGATGGCGCCACTGATATCAAAATGCACTGGAAGATTGTCGGAGTCTAGGCTGTGACACACAGTGAAGTTGTTTGGTAATGTCGCATTTTTTTGTAATGACGAAGTCCAAAATTTCAGGGTCGACGTGCCTACAGTCTACATTGTCTACAGTCGGGGGAGTTAGGGGGCCGATAGAGGGCCACCAGCATCACCGTTTTGTTATTTAATCGTGTTTTAAGAGCCGTGCACTCTAACGCTGCAAATGGTGGCAGCGTAACAGGAGCATGAGCAACTTTGTTTTTTAGTAAAATAGCTGTTCCCCCTCCCTGTCTACCTATTCTATCAGTCCGAAATATTTGATATCCCCTGAGCTTGAAAGTGTGCTCCTGCTTTAGTTTTGTTTCACAAATGAATGTGACATCAATTTTGTTACGCCGCAGGTAGTATTCAAGTTCGGGCTCCTGCCTGTAGATGCCGTTGGCGTTCGACAGGCGAGTTAGAGATGTGCCTCCCCTTAGTTGAGTCATTTACTCGAAGATATCCGACAGAAGCCATCTGAGGGCTTCTAGTTTCTCCCAAGTGCTGGTGCAGCTCTTAAATCTTGCGATAAAAGGCTGTACCTTCGGAGTAAGTTTCTGTAAGTTGAGCTCTTTAAACAGAGTAAAGAGCTCTTTGAGGCCTCCTAGGTCACCAGATGGCGCCTAGGAGGGAGGAGCTGTTGAGGGTTGGCCAGCAGGTGGCGGCACTGGTGCGCTTTGTCCCCTCATGGCACCTGCAAATGAGACGCCATCTCTGACCAGGGCCGGGTTAGCAATGGGTCGTGGACCAGTTTGTGCACTTGGGGGTGCCCTGGCTATGGCTGCCAGTTGGCGGCGGTGGCGTTCGTTGCGGAACGTCTCGCAACCCCTGTAGCTGGTAGGATGCGTCTCCCCACAGTTCGTAAAGCGGGGTACAACGTCTTGCGTTGCCTTCTTTGGGCAGTCAGCTAAGCGGTGGAGGCCACCACAGAGGACACATCGGGAGGTCATGTGACACATCTTAAATGTGTGCCCCAGCTGCTGGCAGTTGAAGCATTGTGTAATGTTGTTATTTGTCTTCAGGACCCCCACAGTGACAAGTATATGGCATACCTCTCTTTCTTGCAGAAGTCACTGGTTTTGAGTGGTCCTGTCAAAGGTAACTTGGAAGTTTGGCAGAGGCCTGCCGTGTGATTTCAGTTGACGAACTAGGACGCCGGTGTAGCCCTTCGCCTCTAGGTCCTCATGGATAACGTCCTCTTCAAGGTCCTGGGGAAGACGCTTCAGGATGTATCGGAGAGGTTGATCACTCCGCGGGGTGAAGCTGAAGTTCTCCACTCTGGCGTCCTTCAGCTTGGTCATAGTAGGGATGGCGTCTTCTTTCCGGTTGAGGAACAGCTTGAGGCAGTTGCGCGTATTCTGAAGCGTGTACGCGCCAGCTGGGAGGGAGCCCCGGAGTATCTGCAGGACCTTAGTCGCCTGCCTGCCATCAGGAATGACGATGCGCGGCTGTTTCTGTGTGGTTTGTTTTGTGTTTGTAGCCGCGGCTGCGGCTGATGTGGAGGCCAATGTAGGGGTGAGGATGGGTGTAGGAGTGGGGGTTGTTATTGACAGTTTTGCTGCAGTACTGTTTGGCCGTGTGGGCCGTTGGTGCTTGGTGCTTTGGTTTTGTGGTCGGAAGGGCAAGGAAGGCAGTGGATCGTTCCAGATCTTCATCCTCCTCGGATGAGGACAGCGCCTCGTATCTGTTTCTGGTAGCAACCTGGAGGGGCAGATGTTGCGTTTTGTTTTTCTTGCGCTCGGCATCCGAGTCGCTATTGCGGTGGTAGGGTCGCTTTCTGGGCGATGCTGCCTGCCAGCCTTCTCCCAGCTGCACCAGGTGTCGGTTTTTGATTGCGTGTTCCTGGTAGCAGCGTGCCAGGTCACTAGCTATTTTTCCGTAGTCTCGGGACTCTGGGGCCATGTTTTCCAATATTTCCTGGAGGTAAGATATTTTTTTGGATGTCTTTTACCTCCTTTTCTAGTTGGGCGTACTTTCGCGTAACTGCCTCGTACTCCATGACGCTGTGCTGCATCGGGGCTGGGGTAGTGGCTGCTGTGAGGTTGGCCAATGTTGGGCCCGAAGGCGGGTCGCTGTTGGGGTGCTCCAGCGGTCGGGCTGGAAAGGCAGCCGGCCGACCGCCTCGGGGGATCAGTCCGCTGCCAGCTGGTGGTAAAGCTGCTGCAATTGTCACTGCGGCCGCCGCCATCTTGTGGCGGGAGTCAATGTCTATCAGTCGCAGTTGTTGCTGAAGGTGTCGTTGTTTGGGGACGCCTCTTGTTGCGTGCAACAACGGCACGCAGCTGTGCGTCCCACGCTGTTTTGTGGCGGATTTATGCTTAATACGCGTCACTATGTACTTTATTGCACCGGACACTGTTCACTACCAAACTAGGCTTTAATACGTGTCACTATGTACTCAAAACACTGTTCACTCACAAACTGGGCTCAACGCGAACACCACTGTTTACTACTTCTATTCACACTGTTTCACCTTGCACATGGTCATTTGTAGCACACGAATAGTTGATTTTCCAATATCCAATGTATCCTTAATCAATCACTGTATCACCACCGTCAAATCCACCTCAAGTCTCCCATCATCCCATCCTATGGGAAAAAATTGCCAAAACTCTGTGCACATGCACATTTTTTTATACATTCCTCAGTTTCTCAATATGCACTACACAAAAATATCTCTCTATATGCAAATAATCGTAATTAAATCTCAGTATGCCGAAATATCAAATTTCACCACTTATCAATCACAATTCGCAGGCTTTCATGTCGGATACTTAGAACAAATGCAAATGAAATACCTAAAACAATTTACATAAGCATCTTCACCATCAGTCATTTTTCCACCCACTACCTTTTGCCTTACAAACTCCTCAGTCTAATTAAAAATATGTCAATATTAAATACAAATTTCACAACTATATGCTCAAAAACAAACTTAATGCGGGGCTGCCATCTACTGGGCTTCACAGCAAATGCTCTCTTCTTCTGCCATAATTGACATTGGAGGTGCAGGCTGCCTTAACAACACACAGGTCCCGGTGGCTCACCAATCTCGTTGGCTCGCCTGTGATGCACCTTACTGATTTATTGATTACTTCCTAGAGTGCCAACCACAGAACTCTAAACTACCACTCCTTTCGCAGCCTTTTCTGTATTCCTAACTTTACTTCGATCCAAATATAGTCTTCCACATTTTCATTTCTCAGTTAATTTCTTCTGGCGTCATTTAATTTCGTCGTTTTTCTTGTATTTTCCTATCGTGTGTCCGCTTTCCTTTGACGTATGTACTCAGTATGAAAATAGCACATGATCGCTAATGGACGTTCGAAATTACAATTTTATTGAAACAAATTGTCTGTGGCAGCACCAGGGAAGAAAATTATGTCTATTTGTTTATCGCACTAAGTCTCTTTCTCTTCCTGCCATCTGGCTTCGGCTAGTCGTAAATTGTCTCCGCGACACTGCTCCCTCCTCAAGACTGGTCGTCTCGAACAGCACCATCATAGCGGGCCAGACGATCCAGGTATACCACCAACATCTTTCCTCGGTACACCTTCTGGATGCGGTAGACCACGCCGTTAATCCTCTTTACCACCCGGTACGGTCCTTACCGTGGTTGTTGAAGTTTCGGGCAGCGTCCCTTGGTCCGGGTGGGGCGATGCAACCATACCAGGTCACCTTGCTGGAACCCTTGGCTGTTGGCTTGCCTGTCGTATTGGGTTTTCATGCGGTCGCTCGCCTTCTGGATGTTCTGACGAGCCATCTCATGCATGTCGTGGAGATGACTCACGAGGCTCTCCACATACTCGGTAGCTGGCTGTTTTGCTTTTGTGAACTCCCAAAAGCCAGGTAACAGGTGAGGTGTAACTCTCGGCTGAACATTAAGCTGGCTGGCGTCATCCCAGTGGTGTCGTGTGTTGACGAGCGGTAGGCCAGCAAGAACAGTGGCACCTTGACGTCCCAGTCTCGCTGATGGCTGGCCACAACCTTCCTCAGGTGTTCTTCTAAGGTCTTGATGTACTTCTCCACTATGCCGAATGTACGGGTATTGCGCAGGTCTTGTTCACCTCAAGTCTTTCCAGTCCTTCCTTTATTAGGTTAGACTCAAAATTCGTGCTCTGGTCACTGTGGAGCTCTAACGGCACCCCAAAACGACAGAACACTTGCTCCACGAGGTAGTCTGTGATTGTCTTCGCCTTCTGGTTCGGGATGGCATATACCTACGGCCACTTGGTGAAATAGTCCACGACCACCATCAGGCTATGTCGACAGCGATGCGTTCAACTGACGCTCCGACGTTGTACTGCTGCATGCGACCCCGGCTCCTAGTCTGGGGACCGCGACTCGCCGCGCACACGTGACATTGACGGCACCATCTCTCAGCGTCTCCTCGGAGTCTCAGCCAGTAGTAGCGCTGTCGGAGTTTGTTGATAGTTCAGTTTGCTTCCAGATGTCCTCCGGAAGCACCGGCGTGCACTTCCTCCAAGATTTCCGGGACCTTACTTCGGGGGAATACCAACTGCACCCTCAGCCACTTCCCATGGGGTGATTCCCAAACCCGGAACAGAATGCCCTCTCTGATCTTTTGCGAGTCCCATTGGGCCCAATAGGACTTTTATGTGGCACTCCTTGGTACGATGTCCTGCCAGGTTGCTCTTGTCCCTGCCTCCACTTCTCTCATGAGTGGCCCCAAGTCTGCGTCCAGCAGCTGCTCCCTCCTCAGGGCTACGCTATCCCAGCCATCCACACGCACTGCCGTGATCACTCTGACAGCTGCGGCTCGCTCCTTCTCTTCCACTCTTGCGCAGTGACCGCACTCTTCTGGGCAGATTCTTCGGGACATGGCGTCTGCGTTGCCGTGGCTCTTCCCTCTACGATGTTCAGAGGTGAGGTCGTACTCCTGCAGCCTCTGGACCCAACGAGCTGTTGGCCTTCCAGGTTCCTAAAGCTTAGTAGCCAGGTTGTTATTTGTGGTCTCCAACTTCGCGTCCAGGCTATTTCGCGTTTCCGTCTTCGTTGTTAATTCGGCCTTCATTTCTTCCATTTTCTGTAAAATTATTTCCAATGCAGCCTCCATCGTGCTATGTCTCACTCCTGACACCAATTTTGACTTTGTGGGTTCGTAAGATTAAAAGTCCAAATTGCAGAAATTCAAAACTTTCTTTATTTCCTTATAATTATACTTGGTACACTTCTAATAACAGCAGAATCACGTAATTCTCACGTGCGCAATCCGTCTGCCGCAGGTCTACACTGGAACTCACTAAATCGGCTCCTTGCCGGAACTGAACTGCTAGCAGTCCTAGCTCACACTTTATACATAATTTAGCTGTTTCACGAAGGTTGGTAAAACTTACGGAAGCTTCACGCCCTTTCGAGGTGGCCGGCGAAGGAGAAGGATCGGTCCAGTAACTTCCCTGGTTTCTTCTCTCCCCACCCCGTCTCTCCTCGGCACATCATTAGCGTTGCGCATGACCGTAATTGATGAAAGATGGCGGGAGAAACCTGAGGTCCGGATAAAATCTGTCCCAGATCTCACCACAAATCTCACTTTGCGGTCACCTAGGATCAAACCCGGAGATTCCCGGCCGCCTTGGCGAGAGTCAATTGGTTTAACTGCTCGGCCACTGCGCGGCCTGATATGAATTAAAAAATTAAATAAATAACAAAAAAGCTGACCTATTAGAAGGATAAGATATGATGGCGTTAAGAGCTTTGCTTTTAAGAGAAATGCAAGACAACTTATAAGAAATAGTACGGTTAGATGAAACCTGGGTAAACGCCGGATATACTATATCAAAGGGCTGGGCTTAAGGTGCTCTTGAAATTATAACAAGAGGAGCTATAGGAAACGATAGCCACTTTAATACTAGTCTTGCTGGTACCTACTATACTTTTGTTGATGACGCCCAGTTGCTCTTCAAGTCGAAAAAGAACTGGAAGCTATCAACAAATCATGGACCCTGGCCAATTCTATAAGTGGTTTAAGAAATAGCTGCTCCTTAAAAACTGCCGTCTAACATGATTACTGTAACACAGGCGATTGCGCAGGTCTGCAGTGAGCAATTAACACGCACTTAAGGTCAGCTACTGGCTTACGTCACGAAGGAAGAAGCAAGTTGCTTGAGAAATAAACACTATTTCAAGGATAGCTGACATCAGGAAGCGAGCATTATTACTATGCAAATAGTCCTTCCGCGACTGTAATACCAGAATATTCCGCTTGCAGAAATATCTAGTACGTCCGGAAGATATATAAAAGCCGATGTACGGCTGACAGTAGTCAGTCAGTAGTGTGCAGTGAGTCAGTAATGAGTGATAGTGTGTTTGGAGGTTAGAGATTCGAGTTGAGTGCGTTTCCGTGTGGAAGGAATCGGCGCCGTGGAGCACTCAATGAATTAGTCGGTCAGTGAGGACTGTATAGAAGTGTGGCACAATTCAAACTCCTTGGTGAGGAGTCGCCATGCCGTGTAACAGTGCAGGAAGCAGTTCGTATGACAGTAAGTGCGGCTCCGGGTGGTGCACTATGAAACCGGACCTGCGAATATCGTTGTGTTCTTAATTGATGCACTTAATATTATCCACTTCCTCCAGAACGTGGGATCCTTTTGAAAAAGCTATGTATTAAACTACTGTTAAGAGCCACGAAGTTACTTCGATACTTCCTAGTAAAACATTGGGAGTCTCGAATCCAGGACAGTGCTTGTTCTAACTGTAGCTTCCCATGTTAACTTTTGTATTGTCAATAATTTGAAGCATTCATAAAATATAATCCTATTTTTTCCTCATATATCTTTAAGACGCTTCTTAAGCTTTGGTAGCTCTAATTACATTGATGATAAGCAACGTTTTTGTCAATTATCCTCGATACTTGATAAACGGGTGCAGCTGTTATCATGTAGTAGGGAACTATATGCAAAGCTACATAAAGTATACATAAAATAGCACTTTTAAAATACTCTTTTGGATTCAGGGGCTCTCAAAGTATACATTTCTGATAAAAGTTTGATAACTAATTTTTTGGTAAAGCAGAATATTGTACTATTCCGACATTGTACTATATCGAAAGTATGGTATTTTATTTCTGAGAAATGTTTGACCGTAATTATTTGTTTATAGACCATCTCGGTACCATAGGGGTAGCGTGTCTGCTCACATTCAAGAGGTCCCGAGCTCGAATCTTGGTCAGGGTGAATTATCTGCATAATTCTTTTGTTGTTGTTGTTGTTGTTGTTGTAATTTACGTCCGCCAACTTCAAGTCATATCGGACGATGAATGGAATGGGTGAAATGATGCTCAAATGAGCCCAGGGTCCATAGAGCTTAGAGTTACCCGACATTAGTCTTTCAGGATAAGGGAAAACCCCGGAAAAACCTTATCCAGGCAACTCACCCTAACCGAGATTCGAACTCGGGACCTCTTGAACGTGAGGCAGACACGCTACCACCACGCCACCGAGGCAGGCTTATCTGTATAAGGTAAGTATTTGATCTTTAGCATTTGCTGATTAAGCTTTCTTTCATTTATTAACTCATGCCTTATTTAAGGCTTTATTATTTATATGTGCGGGTACCCTTATCCTGAAATACAATGCCCGGTACCTCTAAGCTCAGAAAACTCTGGGCTCATTTGAACATCATTTTACTAATAGACATTGGAGGGCGTTAAATTAACAAAAGTATTTTTTACAAAACAAAATTGATTATAAAAAGCCAAATTGAACTACAATTCGTAAAAATCGCCAAAGATCATAGCGAAGATTTATCTGTTGTTCCATGCTAACTTTGCATAGCTAACATTTGAAGCTAATCATCGTATAGCTAAACAGAGTTTAAAAACCCTTTAAGTAATAAATTTGTATCTACTTATATACTGTTCAGTTAGATAGTTTCCAAGAATTTGAACAAGTTATTAATAATATTTCAATCAAAATAGTCGGAGCTATTTTGGAGAAAATTAAAAATGAATTTTCCACAGAAAGTTAATTTGAGAAGGGAGGCATTTTCTTGAAATCCCTCGTCGCATCCCCGGACAAAAAAAATTGAATTAGAAATACCAAGTTTAATATTTAACCAAATTTTCATTTTCGTGTTGTACTGTTCACACAAATAGGCTTTTCTAAATGTCTAAAAATATTTATATTTTTTTTGTGTATTAAAATGTTATTTTACCTCTTCATATGTTTATGTATTTATATTTATTCAAGGAAAACCAAAACGTGTATTTTAGGTGAAATCTTAATTTGGACTGTTTATTCTAGGTAAGTAATGGAGAAAGTTAGGATTCTGTCCTACTGTTTTGCAGTACTTATACTACATGTAGGGAACTGTCTTTAGTCGGAAACTGCACGCTTCAATCTATAAATTTCACTCCGTAGTATATTTTGGGATAATCCAACCACCCAGTAAGTAAATATTCACTTGTCAGAAAAACAGTTTTCCTCTAAATTTTATTATTTCGTTGTGTGTGTCTACACATTCTCTAACCTCAAAATTCACATAGGTTATTTTATAAAATTGCTTTAAATCAAATCTATATCCATGTAGTTGAATAATTATATGTTTCAGCTTATTGTAGCACTTAAGAATATGTAAGACGTAAATGTCGGCTTACCGAGAAAAAGAAGCGATTGTAGACGATATCGAAAACACCCAATTCCAGGTTGCTATCCAGCAAGTCCTCAAGGGTATTAATAGTGTTTGTAGAGGCCTGGAGCAGCGCTACTATACAAGCTGAATAGGAAGTGTACATGTAGACTGTTGCCCCAAATAACAACATAGTAACGGCCCTGCCGGTTGTACTCCTGGTCACATTGGTAGATCCTGTGGAGGGAAACGTGCGCTGAATTATCGCTGTGTTAAAGTATGAACATTATTTTATATTCTTCTATAGTGCATTCAGTTTATTTGGGACTCTAAATCATTGAATGAAATATTGAATAGAGCACTTCTCCACAAGAGGTTGGCTACGAGCAGAAGATGGATCATATGGATCAGCATATTTGTGTGTGAGTCAAAACTGTTCCACGGACGGTTGACACCTCTAAACGTATTATACAAAGTAATGTCTGCATAGCACAACGAGGCAGGTAGAGGAATGTGTAACGTAATCACTTTTGCTGTTCGCACAGCGTTTATGCTCACCTTTCGAGTATGACAAGGATGCTAGGTTCGTTTAAAATACATAAATGTTGTCACATAACTCACTCATACATAATACCTATCAGTACAGTTACTGCAACGAGCATTAGATCTGGCAACATAGGTGACTCATATATACTCTCACACACTAGTAAACAGATCCACTAACAGAGCAGAGACATTTCAAAACCCTCTTTACTGCATTCCTCTCTTGCCTTTTTGTGCTGGGCAGACAGTAAGTAATTAAGTAATCAGGTCTGGAGGAAAATTCTCTTCTTACAAATTTAATAAACTTCCTGTTACTCCAATTAGGAAATGGCAAAGCATTATGCTCTAAAAATATACTTAAGCAATACATTTACTGCTTTAAATTAATAATAATAATAATAATAATAATAATAATAATAATAATAATAATAATAATAATAATAATAATAATAATAATAATAATAATAATAATAATAATAATAATAATAATAATAATAATAATAATAATAATAATAATAATAATAATAATAATAATAATAATAATAATAATAATAATAATAATAATAATAATAATAATAATAATAATAATAATAATAATAATAATAATAATAATAATAATAATAATAATAATAATAATAATAATAATAATAATAATAATAATAATAATAATAATAATAATAATAATAATAATAATAATAATAATAATAATAATAATAATAATAATAATAATAATAATAATAATAATAATAATAATAATAATAATAATAATAATAATAATAATAATAATAATAATAATAATAATAATAATAATAATAATAATAATAATAATAATAATAATAATAATAATAATAATAATAATAATAATAATAATAATAATAATAATAATAATAATAATAATAATAATAATAATAATAATAATAATAATAATAATAATAATAATAATAATAATAATAATAATAATAATAATAATAATAATAATAATAATAATAATAATAATAATAATAATAATAATAATAATAATAATAATAATAATAATAATAATAATAATAATAATAATAATAATAATAATAATAATAATAATAATAATAATAATAATAATAATAATAATAATAATAATAATAATAAATTTATTGATGCCTTTTCATCATAACTATAAAAGAAACAATATGTTTGTGATATACAATTTAAGAAAATAATAGCCGTCATAGCATTAGTAGGAATAATTAATTAGCTATTAAAGTAGCCTTCATAGCAAAGAACTACCAGTATGCCAGTATTTTACAAAATGAAGGTTTTAACAAGTACACAATCCTTAAAATAAACTTCAACAATATCTTGCAAATGGACAATGTTTCGCTTATTAAATATATATAACCACAATAATAAAACTGGTAATTAAATACGAATAACGCACAACCTGTTCATTCATTTGCTTATATGTGCGCTTGAGAAAGAGAAAACGCTGATACCATGATTAAAATGACAACACGAATTTGCACCAAACTCACTTTATAGAATCCTTAGCCCAGAGCTAACCTACAATAACTTTCAGTTTCTACAAACAGAGAGAAATATTAGACTGGCGTGTCTAATGTTACTTTATGTCTTTGTAGCACGCACCAACTTGCACTGGTCGCAGCTTATAACATTCTATGCCCGCCAACTGATAATAATTACTTTTACACTGGTCTGCTGGCCGATACCGACAACTTAACTATTCACAGCTCTGACACTCAGTGGTCAAGTCAGAACTAGCAAGGGAATTGTAAGCTCGTTCGTCCATCAGTCCGTGGCTTCTGGCAGACTAGTTCACCTTGAATAATTTTGCAGCAAGCTCACCCCCAACAAGATCTAACCGTAGGAACGATTACCTGAGATAGGATTTTATAGAATGAATTTTTGCATTTCAGATTAGAAGAGGGAGAAAGAGGGAGCATGTTTTCCCTCGAAGTCTATGTGTCAGGATGCAGAAGCCACTACACGTGGTGGAAATGTTTCAGAAATATGCGTTTTGATTGGGGATTGTGAAAATTTAGAGGCCAATCAGCTCAATGTAGAAATTAGGCGGAGCTCAGCTTTTGCTGCTGTTTAGGTTTGCTCCGGTATTATCTTGGGTCTCTGCAAGCTATGCGATGGATACGATATAACCTCAAGGGGGTCTTCTGTGGTCATAATCCCCTAGAGACCTAATCGGGCCGTTTTGATGAAATGGACCTACGTATGCTGCCGGCGCCTAATTGCATCCACTTGTGGAAGAGATGAGGCTTCGTGAAGTAGCCTCACGGGAAAGAGAGCGACCAACAGAACAAATGGACCTGAGTCCTCTATTATGGCTCCGTTATAACCAAAAGCCAGCTCTCTGTAGCCATGCCTTAGATTTCATAGTCGTTTAACATGAGGGGGTATTATGAGCTCTCCAAAGATGTTTAATTTCAGGCAAACAAGGATACCCGATCTCAGGATACCTGAGGCGATTGTTTCCTGCGCCTGCGCCTGTACACAGAGATCCCTGATGCGTTCGCAGAAAGTTAAACACTTATGAAGTGGCACTTCCAGGACAGGTAATATAAATTTCCCATTTAATTTACACATCTCTAAACAACAAAGTGGAGCAGTCAGCGGCGCCATGGCGTAATGTAAGTGGAGTGCATGGCTATTCTCCGGATTAACGAACATTCACGAACACCGGCACCATTATTGAACGAGGCGCAGGTGAAGGCTCTGAGAGGATATTTTGCAGAACTTAGCCGTGAGCCATTTTGACGTTTGGTTGTGTTTGGAAGTTATCCATGCAGACGCGGAGTGGTTTGAATATCGCTCAAAAGTGCGGAAAAACGGTTTAGGGTGATATATCGGTACTTGGATGGATGTACCAGGTTCTCTTCAAGCTTCAAAATGCTTATCACTTGGGCTGCTTTCCGTTCTTGAGCAGAGTGAAACACATTTTGTATAACCTTACAAGGAAGAGCACGGCGTTCTAGGTAAATCGAGGAGCCCAATGGGTGTCAGCCCGTCTGGGATTTAAGATGCTGGAGTGCGACTTGGGACTCACTTCAACGGATCACACGGAATCTTTCCGCGTTGCATTGAAAGTATCAGCGTACCACGCGGTAAATATGCAGCAGCCATTTCATTTCCTAAACGTTAGCCTCTCTTGTTATGTATAGCGTTACATGAAGCGGACACAGGTGATACATGAACTGAAATTATAATTGGGAAATGCAATTTGGAAGACAATATTTTAGGCCTAGCTTTGAGGCATCTCCCCGGCATTTGCTAGTTACGAGACGGAGGAAAGCCTGAAGAAAACCTCCGTCAATATTTGATTGGAACTTTAGACGATCCGATAGCGATATGGTACCTTAACGACTTTGGCTACCCATGTCGGTAACAAAGTCCACCCATACGTAAGTATCTATATATAGTATCGTTTTCTCAGCTCTTCTGTTAAGCATATTTATCGCAGATTAGAAGGTTCTGTATGAAAAAAAAATGTCTTGAAAGCAAACGAATGAAAATGCCTGTACTTTTTCGAACATTTAAATATAATTTTTGACATTTGTTGTTATGTAATATTGTAGGATTTAGATACATATTTATTTGCAACTTGCGATATCAGCATTCTGATAACTGAGGAGAGTGCTGTACTATAGTTCGGGATCAGTTAAAATACTGTAAGTTGTAAAGAAATGGCAGAACACTATATTTGAGCTAACAAAATTATATACTAACCTTGTTCACAAACGGCACCAATGATTATGAGTGCAACATCAGTCCATGAAGTTTCTTTGTTGCTCAAGTGCGCTTTCCGTTCCCATCGGAAGATAACATACAAGAGGACTCCGATGAGGGTGAGAAGTCCAGTCGCAGCTATCCAAGCGGATCTGCTGAAGGGTAAAGTGAAGATGTTTTCCTCCGTTGTTAGCGGTGGCTTTCGAAAAATGAAGGCGCTCCTAATCAAAGAACAAATGAGCTCCAACAACATAATGTACCTTTCTCTGCAATATAGACATCAACTAAAACTTCCAGTAATATGTTTTATACAGAACTTTTGTAGCGTGTAAAGAGTAAGAATTATTAAGTAGAAAAGTTGACCTTATAGCAAAAATATAGATATTTTGAATAGCCAGTTAGGGAAACTTCACTAAAGATATGTTTTATAACAGTTATGGTGTTCAGGAATTTTATAACATTTTAAGAATGCCACCCCCTTACTTGCTCAGAACTAAATCTGGAAGAGTACTAGTGTCTATAAAACCGCAAAACTGGAGGATAAGGAGCTTGTAGCTCCTGCATGTACTATCTTACGATGTTTTCGAAGCATATCGTGTGTGGCGAAATGTTCCCCTTGACTAGTAGCCCAGGATTGAGCAGTGTGACTTCTAGGTCAATAGGCATTAAAGTGTTAAGGCATTCTCTGTCTATTTACACTCTCTTTCAACCCATATTCTGGTAGATGTGATTGAAAACAAAAGAAAATAGGCATTTATAGAAATAGAAATTCATAAAATTAAGCATTCAAGGGAAAAAAAGGGGAAAAAAAAAGTGCCATGCATGGTTCTTAATTCTGTAAGAAAGAGTTAGATTCATCAAAGCTACAATAAGTTAAAGAATATATTCGAGGAAAAGTGGCTTAATAATTCCAGGAATTATGGACAAACTTTGCACCTGAAATAAACAAAATATATACAGAAATGTTTAAATATTGACTGCCAAAATTCATAGGTACATTTCTTGCATTTATCAACATTTATTGAAATCTTATTTATTTAGCATTTGGAATACTCATTTACATTACAAAAAAGGGGAAATAGAGCCAACTCTGCAATATTTACAGAGAAACTTACGTTCTCGTTAGCCTCTACAAGAATTGAACCCAGATAAGCATATTCCATGCGTTATGCTAACATAAGGCGATGTCTGAGTGCTTATTAAATCTTTCTTATCCGTTTAAGGTACATATGAAGGTAGACTTTTAAGGCGATATTTAAAGATTTGATATGGGTTTGGGTATCTGATAACACCAACACAGTAATAGTGCATTGGTACGAAAGCCGAAATTTGTGTTGCAATCCCAACAGTGGCACTGCAGAATGGACAATTTTAGATATTCAAACGAGGTTTACTTTAAAAACCTTTTTTTTCTAAATGATTTTATTGTTTTCTAAATGTTTCCCTTTAACATCAATGTATTTTTTTGCATTCGATAAACCCAGTTCTTAAAGCACTTCGGACTCGTTACCTTATAACGTTCCACGGGCTTATCTGATATGAAAAGAGGTCATTCCATACATTTTATCTTTAATATTTGGAAAAAGACAGGAATCAGAAGGTACTAGATGAGGATTATATAGTGGCGAATTCATGGTTGTGAGCCCATAGGGTATCCAGATTTTCAGTTATTAGTTTTGCTGAAAGTGACGATGTATTTTCATAATATGAAATTATATTGTTGCATACCAGGGTTGTAAGGGGGATGAAAGACTTACAAACCTAATCTACAACTGGGGGTGTAGCTACTGATATGGTAGAATGAAAGAAACATCTAAGTCTAAACTGAATAACTCTATTTCAAAAAAGCCTAGTATTTATACAGGGCACTCCCTGGATCTGGAAAAGATTAGGGGCGCTTTGGTACTATTCAAATGCATAATGGCATGATGCAGCTTTACCTTTGGAGATGTGTTATTTGTATGGCTTGGCTGTTAAAAGGTATACGTTCTGGTACGCCCTGCTGGCTATCTTCTCGTGGTAGCACTTTGAAATAAACTCTTTGTTGATTCTTACAGAGACCGACAGCAAGTCCCCTCTGAAATCTCTGTCAAGTCTCTCCCACGAGGGCAAACTCAACCAAGCTTAAATAGGGGTCCTACCAAAAAGTCAATTCGGCGATTCCCACTCTAACTGTTAATTAGCACCATATTGTTTACATCATTGAGAACATGTTT
Source organism: Mantis religiosa (assembly GCA_030765055.1). NCBI lineage: Eukaryota > Metazoa > Arthropoda > Insecta > Mantodea > Mantidae > Mantis > Mantis religiosa. The sequence continues at coordinate 72,161,339 of CM060949.1, read as the reverse complement.
AAGCCTGTTACTGACCCACTAAGCATTATTCCCCTTGATCAGCACAACAAGTTGAGACCTGTCGCAAGCCACCTGTGAATTATTTCCCTAAGCCAGCAGGATGTATGATTCAACAGTCCAAAGTACATGTTTTGCCAGTCAGCAGAATTTACGCTTGATCATATAACTTTTATACACAGTTGTGTCAGACTCAATACATGTTACAGAATAATGATTACAGAAATTTCCAAATCTTGCTCAGCCTATACATGCAGCAATATTTTCTTTCGAACCGTTTACACAAATTTTTCTAAGCATTGTGGGACTTCATCAGTTGCACTTTTACGTTGCATTTTGTATTGTGTGCTCTTAATGACGATTACAAGTCGAAAAATATGATAGTTCGGAAACGTTCTGTAGTCAAACCAAATTTTTGGGGAATTAAAATCTTTCAGTGAAGATTAACAAACTATTACAGAAAAATAACACTTTGCTCGCAAACTATCAAATGTTATATCTAATTTACTAGGAATATAAATAGACTTGTGCCATAACATTTGTTGAAATGTGCTATTGTAGTATGAGGTGCTTCATACCTTGTTGGCAGTGAGATAGGGATGTACGATACTTGGCGTAGTCGACCCTTCGTGATGTACATTGGTGTAGTCCCTATATCTGCTTCTCCTCGTTGTAAATAGCCCGTCATTCCATCCCAGGTTTCATTGGTTGAGTAACCCCATGAATTGACTACGGTCATATCTACGCTGAAATATACACAAGCATTTTTTATATTTTTACTAGAGTGGATAATTTTGTTCCTGAAGGTTTTTTACAGCTTATCGGCTAGAGGGTGAGTGTCAAACCGATGCTCACTGCATGTTTCGCGTAGCTATGGAGGCATCATTTGATTTTGGAACATGACGAGCTTAAATGTAATTGCTACTATATTAACGTTGTTGAACTTAATATTTAAGTACATAAATCACTAGCATGTCTACACTAGAACAAAAAGAGGTGTAATATCAATAACATACAAAATACGCTGCATGCTAAATGTAACAAAACTGCATGCAAATTATCTGTGATATCAGTACATAATTATAAAGGTGACTGACTAGTCATTAACTTATGCTTCCGAAGTTTTTGCGTGAAACATTCCCAAATTCTCCACATGTTTTCTATTCCTACATTGTATTTTATACCAATGCTTATTCTAATCATCAGTTCTATTCTACATGCCTTACAAATGTATTTCTATTTCTTATTTTAAAATGTATTTCCCAAACTTTAATACAAGAGTATCTAGTATATATTTTGCAAGACACGTTCTTTTGAAAGGCAACATGTAAACAGAAAAAATGAAATAAAAATTATATGCGAAAGAGTTGAAATTAGCATTAAATCTAAAATTTATCTTATCGTCTGGATGAGACTAACCTGTATTCACAAAACAGTTTACTTAAACCGTCCTACAAAACTTTAAAACGCAAGAAAACATTAAAAGAACACACACACATACACACAGGCTGTGTGTTTGTATAAATCATACCTAAAAAACAAAGAAGTTATTTAAATTCAAAATCTTCCAGGAATGTGGCGTAAGGTTTTTCTTTCCCTATATCTTTTCTTAAAAAAATCATAAACCAGCGTCTGTGGAACAATTTTCGAATATTTTACTTTCTCTAAAATTTTATAATGATTTTCATCAAATACTATATTGTCACCCGAACGTCGGGACTTCCTGTGGAGCCAGCCGGCGGTGGAGCCGGACGGGAGGCGTTCGCCCACGCCCATCCATTTGTCTTATAGCGGTAACGAGGGGTGGCTGGAAAACATCACTGTGCCGTCTCCTTCCCCTCCCCCTGCCGTCTCGAACCTTCGTGATGATTCACTGAACCGCGAGACTTCGAGAAAACAGTGATATTCCTATAAAAGGGGCTGCAGTGCCGAGTGAGTTCAGTTTTTGGCGAGCAGCGTGAGGAGCGCCGAGTGAGTTAACGGACAAGAAGACTGTGAACGTGCATCGGACCTGCGAGTGCAGTGGACCTGTGACAGACGAACTGGTGAATTGTAATCGTGTGTATTACGTAATTCTGTGTAATCGGCAAGTGTTCCGAATGTATTCAGTGGAAATAAAGAACATTGTTGAGTTGTGCAATTGGACTTTTAATTTCACGAACCCACAAAGTCACACTGGTGTCAGGAAGCGGAACGACAACGTCACCTTACATTACAGCCATGGATGCGGCATTGTCAAAGATTTTGGAGAAGATGATGGAAATGAAGGCGGCGAATGACAACTTCGCTGCAAAAACAGGAGCGGCAAATAACAACCTGGCCGCAGAGTTGAAACAAATGAAGACGGCCAACGACAACATCACCGAGAACAGCGAAGACGGAAACGGCAAACAGCAACTTGGCCACGACAATGACCGCAAAGATGGCCGAACTGACCACGGAAATGAAGGTGGCGAACGAGGCTCTCGCAGCCAAATTTGAAGAACTGTTGGCCGGCGTGAGGGATGACGTGACGGAGCTGGGCAAGCGCATGGGCCAAGTGGACGAGCGCGTCGAGGACCTGGCGAACCGCTTCAATGACCTAGAGGAAAAGGCCGACAGTAACGCCAAGTCCCTGAACGCCATGGCGAAAGACGTTGAAGACCTTGCTAACCACGTTAATATTCTGGAAGGAAAGGCCGACAGCAGCGTCAAGTCCCTGAACGCCATTGTGGAGGACGTCGTCGGCAGGAGGCTGAAGGATTTGAAGGCCGACGCGCCGGGACGCGACACAACATCTGCGCGCGTCAAACCTCCCAAGTATGACGGCGCGTCAAAGTTTGAAGTCTTTCGCCGCCAGTTCGACACAGTGGCCAAGCACAACAAATGGTCACCAGAAGAGGAGGCCACACAGTTAATAGCCAGCCTCCAGGGACGGGCCGCGGAAGTCCTGAACGCGATACACACAACGGTGGCACCCAAGGATATCTGGGAGGCCCTGGAGAATCGTTTTGGAAACCACCGCTTAGCCGCAGCGTACCGCAGCCAGCTAAAGGCAAGGTCACAGCAGCCAGGGGAGACGCTGCAGGAGTTCACCCTGGCCGTTGAACAACTGGCTAGCGAGGCCCTAGTCGACCTCCCACCAGAGTTCGTATCCCTGGAAACTGCCTACATATTTGTTGACGGGGTACGAAATACGGAGATTCGTCAGCGCCTAAGGCTCGGCGATTATAAAACCATCCACGAGACGCTGACAGCAACATTAAGGATGGAAGCGGCCAAGGTAACAGCTATCCCGACGTCGAGGACGAGGAGTGTCCGCTACACCGGAGACAGAAGAACAGCCGAGGGACGCCGGTGAACACCTAGTGGCCTGTGTTGGGGGTGTGGACAGCCCGGACACCTGCAAAGAGACTGCCCATACCAGGAAGAGCAGCCGGAAAACCAGTAACGGCCGACGTGGAGAGGGGCACGTCGGAACCATCACCACCATCCCCTCGAGTGACACTGCGCGCCGTCAGCCAGCGTATGGATGACAGCCTCATCGCGGACGGTTGGGTAAGAGGAAAGCCGTGCCGCGTACTTGTGGACACCGGAGCGGCCGTGACCATCATCAGACCTGACGTGGCGAAGGGTTTGCCGACAAGGAAGCCGAGCCGACCATACCAGCTTGTCACGGCATCGGGCGACACCTTGCCTGTGGAGAAGGAGGCCCTGCAGAAGCTGACGTTGGGAAGGAGCACCATACTTCTGTGGGTGTTCGTCGCGAAAGTGGCTGAGGAGGTGATACTTGGATTGGATGACCTCAGGAGCCATGAGGCGACGGTCGACGTCGGCAAGAAGGTCCTGCGGCTCAACGGAGAAGATGTTATACTCCGTCAACCAGAAGAGCGCCTTGGAATCTGCAGGGTCGTCTTGAATGACGACGTGGTTGTCCCCGCGAGGAGAATGGTGGTGGTAACGGCGCGACTGGAAGGCCAGAGAACCAGGAGCATGATACTGGACTAGAAGACGCCTGCACACGACCTATGTGCAGCCAGGGCATTGCTGCCGTGCCGAGAGGAGCTAGTGAGACTGCTAAATCCAACGGACACCGATCACGACGTCCAGGCCGGAACGGAGTTGGGAACGTGCGAGCCCGTGGTGAGCGTAACAGCAATCGACAAGACACAGGAGCTGGTGCCGACGCAACACCTGAGGCCCCGGCTAGAAGGCCTTCTGGAGAGGGCGGCCGACCACCTGACCGCAGAGCAGCTGGAGAAAGTTCGACAACTGCTAAGACGATACCGGTGCGTCTTCAGCCAAGGTGATAGTGACTACGGCCGCACGGACAAAGTGCTTCACCGCATCGACACCGGAGACGCCCGGCCTATTCGGGAACCACCTAGACGAGTTCCGCTGGCGAAGCAAGAGGCGGTACGCGACATGCTGGAGCACATTAGATCCAAGGGTGTGATTGAAGAGTCCGACAGCCCGTGGTGTTCCCCTGTAATCTTGTTGACGAAGAAGAACGGCGAGCTGCGCTTCTGCGTAGACTACAGAAAGTTGAACGCTGTCACCCGGAAGGACTGTTTTCCCTTACGCCGGATTGACGACACCCTGGACACGCTAGCTGGTGCACAGTGGTTCTCGACCCTGGACCTGAAGTTGGGCTACTGGCAGGTAGCTCTAGACCCAAGAGACAAGAAGACCGCATTCTCGACAGGCCAGGGGCTCTGGCAGTTCACGGTTATGTCCTTTGGCCTCTGCAACGCACCAGCTACCTTCCAGCGCCTCATGGATTCAGTGATGAGACGGCTGACTTACGACGTCTGTTATACCTGGACGACATCATCGTCGGGAAGACTTTTGAAGACCATCTCGAGAATCTGAGTAAGGTGCTACAGAGATTGCAGGCGACCAACTTGAAGCTGAACCCGAAGAAGAGTCAGCTCTTCCGCAAGGAAGTGAACTACTTAGGCCACATAGTCTCAGCAACCGGAGTGGCCACAGACCCGACGAAGACACAGGCTGTGAGAGATTGGCCTCGCCCAAAGGATAAGAAAGATTTGCGCAGTTTCGTGGGGTTGTGCAGTTATTACCGCCCCTTTATAAAGGGGTTCTCTAACATCGCCAAACCCCTCACCCGCCTGACAGAGGAACACCGGCCTTATGTGTGGACGGAAGGTGCCGAAGACGCTTTCCAGCACCTAAAGAAGACCCTTGTACTGCTCCAACTTTGGAATTTCCACAACCAGATGGCACCTTCATTGTGGACACCGACGCCAGCGACCATTGCATTGGAGGCGTCCTATCGCAGATCCAGGACGGCCATGAGCGGGTGATAGTCTACTACAGCAAGACGCTATCCAAGGCAGAGAAGAACTACTGCGTCACCCGGCGAGAATTATTGGCGGTAGTAAAGACCTTGGAGCACTTCCACAAGTACCTGTACGGTCAGCCATTCCACCTGAGGAGTGACCATTCCGCCCTAACCTGGCTATTGAGCTTGTGAACCTGAAAGGTCAGAGAGCACGTTGGGTCAAGAGGCTGCAGGAGTAGGACTTCACCTCGGAACATCGTAGAGGAAAGAGCCACGGCAACGCAGACGCTATGTCCCGAAGACCCTGTCCAGAAGAGTGTGGCCAGTGCACAAGTGTGGAAGAGAATGAGCATGGCGCAACAGTCCGAGTAGTTATGGCAGTGCCTGCGGATGGCTGGGATAGCGCAGGCCTGAGGAGGGAGCAGCTGGCCGACGCAGACTTGGGGCCACTCTTGAGGGAAGTGGAGGCAGGGACAAGACCATCCAGGGAGGACATCGCACCGAGGAGCGCCTCATACAAGTCGTACTGGGCCCAATGCGACTCGTTGAAGATCAGATAGGCCGTGCTTTTCCGGGTATGGGAATCGCTCGATGGGAAGACGCAGAGAGAACAGTTGGTACTTCCCCGGAGTAAGGTTCAGGAAGTCTCGGAGGAAGTGTATGCCGTTACTTCAGGAGGACACCTGGGAGCGAACCGGACGATTGAGAAACTACGACAGCGCTACTACTGGCTGAGGCTCCGAGCAGACACTGAGAGATTGTGCCGTCAATGTCACGTGTGCGTGGCGAGTCGCGGGCCCCAGACTAGGAGCTGGGGTCGCATGCAGCAGTATAACGTCGGAGCGCCATTCGAACGGATCGCCGTCGCCATAGCTGGACCATCTCCGACGTCCGGCCGAGGCAACAAGTACCTGATGGTGGTCGTGGACTACTTCACCAAGTGGCCGGAGGTGTATGCCATCCCGAACCAAGAGGGAAGGACAATCACAAACTGCCTCGTGGAGCAAGTGTTCTGTCGATTTGGGGTACCGTTAGAGCTGCACAGTGACCAGGGCAGCAATTTTGAGTCCAACCTGATGAAGGAGGCACTACAAAGGCTTGGGGTGAACAAGACCCGCACGACTCCTCTACATCCCCAGTCGGATGGCATGGTCGAAAGCTACATAAAGACCTTGGAGGAACACCTGAGGTAGGTCGTGGCCAGCCATTAGCGAGACTGGGACGTCAAGGTGTCTCTGTTCTTGCTGGTCTACCGTTCGTCTACACACGACACAAATGGGATGACGCCAGCCAGCTTAATTTTCGGCCGAGAGTTACGCCTCCCTTGTGTCCTGGCTTTTGGAAGCCCTCCGGAAGCGAAACAGCCAGCGACCGAGTATGGGGATAATTTGGTGGACCATCTCCACGACATGCACGAGATTGCTCGCCAGAACAGCCAGAAGGCGAGCGACCGCATGAAGACCAGGTATGACAGGCAAGCCAACAGCCAAGGTTCCAGTAAGGTGACTTGGTCTGGTTGGACCGTCCTACCCGGACCAAGGGACGCTGCCCGAAGCTCCAGCAGCCATGGCAAGGACCATACCAGGTGGTGAAGAGGATTAACGACGTGGTCTACCGCATCCAGAAGGTTCCCCGAGGAAAGATGTTGGTGGTACACCTGGATCGCCTAGCACGCTACGATGGTGCTGTTCGGGACGACCAGCTTTGAGGAGGGAGCAGTGTCACCCGAACGTCGGGACTTCCTGTGGAGCCAGCGGGCGGTGGTGCCGGACGGGAGGCGTTCGCCCACGCCCATCCATTTGTCTTATAGCGGAAACGAGGGGTGGCTGGAAAAACATCACTGTGCCGTCTCTTTCCCCTCCCTCTGCCGTCTCGAACCTTCGTGATGATTCACTGAACCGCGAGACTTCGAGAAAACAGCGGTATTCCTATAAAAGGGGCTGCAGTGCCGAGTGAGTTCAGTTTTTGGCGAGCAGCGTGAGGAGCGCCGAGTGAGTTAACGGACAAGAAGACTGTGAACGTGCATCAGACCTGCGAGTGCAGTGGACCTGTGACAGACGAACTGGTGAATTGTAATCGTGTGCATTACGTAATTCTGTGTAATCGGCAAGTGTTCCGATTGTATTCAGTGGAAATAAAGAACATTGTTGAGTATGCAATTGGGCTTTTAATTTCACGAACCCACAAAGTCACAATATGTTTAAGATATTCACATGATACATGATATGCATATACTTGAAATCCTCTTCGTTCTGAACGACATGTGCATAACTGGTCCCATTTTGATACACGGTGAGTAAAAGAATCCCAAGGCTGTTGAAGAGGCCTTCGAGCAAAACTAAGCAGTCTGTCACGCCCAATATAGAATGGGTTGCTGAGAACAAAAGCAGTTTAACACATCAGCAAAATCAGCAAAATCAGTCTTATTGTAAAAGAAAATACGAGATCATCTGTTTCTCCAGTGGGGAGCTGCAATGTTGCCGAGAAGATAGCAATTTGTGCATATCCCCCTCTATATCCTCTTAATACTCGAAACATACAGTGCGATCCATGTAAACCTGAACCATTTCAATAGGCCATAATTTTTGAACCAATAAAATGACACACGTGCAACTTTTGGAGAATATAATACACAATTAGAAGATTACATTACACTATTTACATATCAGAGAGAATGTTGGTGGCGTCCTCCACCAGCATCTATACATGATATGACTGTAGACACTGAAGTTTATATGGGTATCTTCAAGGCATTTGTGGAGCAGCTGGGTGATATCGAATTGAGAGAAGGTTAATTCCAGCAAGAAGTAGCAACGTGCCATACATCTAATGATACCATGGAACTTGAAACCAGTTTCTTTGATAGTCGAATATTTTCGAAAGATCTGTAACCTCCCTGACCTAACCTCACCGGATTTTTTCTTTTGGGGGTATCTAAAAATAGAGTGTCCACGAATAGGCCACAATTGATGTACTCAAGGAATCCATTCGAACCGAAATAAGTAACATTGGCGAGGATATTTTTTGTAAAACTTCAGAGAATATGGTGAGACGAATGCAAACATGTATAGATGCTGGTGGAGGACACTTCCAACAATTTCTGAGATATAAATAGTGTAATGTAATCTCCAAATGTGTATTACATTCTCATAAAGTTGCACGTGTGTCCAATTATTAGTTCAAAAGTTGTGACCTATTGAAATGGTTCAGGTTCATAACGATCGCATTGTATAAGTAAACGTTCATATAAATAAGAGTTTATCTCACCTCCACGAAAGCATGCGCATTTAAACCGTATCAGCCTACTTTAAGAACAAAAATGAGCTGTTCTGAATACACATTCACTTCGTTGTAGCATCTTGACAGGTGTGAGCTTTCTTAGTAATTCTTTTAACGACTCCGTCGATTGTCATGATCATATCAGCGGTACCGGAGTGCCGGAATTTTGACCCACAAGAGTTCTTTTGCATGCAGTAAATCCATTAACATGGGGTCGTCGCTTTTAAACACGTTTAAAAAATCTCGGTTAGATCTGGGTTAGAATCTGCAACGTTGGGATCGGTAAGCCAGCGTCTAAACAATTGAGCCATCCAGACAGGCTTACGGGTATGGTTCCGAATGCCTATTTTATTATTAAATCTTCCTCCTTCCTTCTCTCTAGGGAGAGCATCTGAGAGCAGGAGGGCATCATCAACAAAACCTTGGACGTCTCGTGGTAGGACGCTCCTTAGAGTAATAGTTATAGATGTGCTTTCTTATGGCATCAAATTGAAAACTATCCAGTTGCGTAAAAAGAGATGCTCTTGGTCTTTGTTCCGCAGGAGTTATAAATCCTGATGGACCTGGCTACTGGACGCTGCTTCTCCTTACAGATTCTAGAAACAGTACCTCACTTATTTTAAGGGGACACGCAGTCCTTTTCCTAACTTAATTTAAAGGAAAACGCAGCTCATTGTGAAAAAGAAAATTTTCCTCTTCCTGTTCAAAGAATTCTTTAAGAGAACAGACAAATTCTGCAAACACCCCGTCCGGAAGCTGATCTTTGTTTTGGGGTATGTATCCTGGGTCTACTTCTAATTCTACTGCCACTAAGTGTTTCTTCCATAACGATGTATTTCAGTAATGTTTTAATAAAGTAGGCTATTTCACACAACTAACTGAACCCTCAAGTAAACTAGCAATAACTGAACTGAAGAGTAGGTGATTAACCAATGTCACGAATGTGACAACCTTGTTTACATTTCCATAGCAACGAGCTTCCCCTCTGACCCTTCACGTTCCTTGCTTGACAGCATTCATGTATCTTCTTTTCAAAATCAGACCTCAACTTTAACTTTCGTCTGAGAATTCACAATCCGCAAAACTGAGGAAAAACTGCTGTCACCATTGCAAACAGAAAACACGCCAAATCAAAAATTAGTAAGCTGTTTTTTGTTAACTATAAGACTGCCTGAATACTGAAACCATCCCCGTCAGGCGTAACATTAAATAATAATCTTAAAAGCCATATTAAATGCATTATTACGAGTGGATAGACATCACACCATGAATATGCTAAATTATAACAAATGTAGGGGATAACGATCTAATATACACGTGCAGAAATTAAATAGGAAATACCAATACATATATTTGCAAAATTATTGCAAACACGTGAACCCAACGAGTAAGGCAGCCGGGAAAATGAACGCTTACAGCAATGTTCCTCGCTTTAAGCTGACAAAGGGACATTGTCTGAAAATCGCCCAAGCCTAGTCCTAGCGACACTGTCGCTTGGCAATGCTTTTCTTTGCACATGGTACGTGATATAAAGGAAAGACATTGGGATTAGAACGACGCTTTTACACGCGTGTTGCCGCATAAATTATTGTACCGCGGAGAAGTGAAAGCTGCGTGGAATACATACATACATTGCACAAATTTCCCCTTCCTTTCATGGAATTTTGGATATATGAGTGGCCATGTGATACGTTATTCGTTCCCTATAGGTTGTGTCTAAATGCCTACTCTTACATTTCTCGTATTTCTGAGTGACATGTACAACATATAATATACCAACATCAAAGTCTGTCTTGGCGAGTAAGACGTACAACGTGTAATATGCCAAAATCAAATTCTGTTTTGGCGAGTGAGAGAAACAACAACATTACATCATCAAGATTCTATAAACTCTGGTTTTGTATATTCGGCCGGAATAACTCTTGTGCGCGAAGTAACGTTCTCGTGATGTCCAGAAACGATAACGTGTACACGGCTTCATACATTCACTCGGTGCGTCTTAGAAATTTACAAGTTCTCTCGCGACTATGATTCAACCTAGCCGTCATGTCACACGTACAGCAAGGGTCAAATCCTAATTCTCGCGCCTAATGTGCGAGGTACACAAACACAGCAGTGACGGGTGGAGAGGGCGGCTTGTGTAAATAAAATTGACATTCAACGGTCGTGGTATCTTCTGTGTGATAATACCCCTACACTGCCAGGACGCACCCACTCCCTGAAACCCAAAAGAGAGAATCAATGCAGACCTACCCTGAGAAAACCCCGACCTGTTGTAAACCTCCCATCAGTAGCGCTGACCTCCCACATATCCTACCATATGAGGTGTCGAGCGCCGGGAGGGCTTAACGAGGTAACAACACGGACAAGTACCGTCTCAACACGTTTAACAAATTAGTGAAGTACTACCATTCGCAGTTCTACTCTGAAAAACATGAAACTTGACTTTAGCGTAGCGTGTCGGCCTCACGTTCAAGAGGTCCCGAGCTAGAATCTCGGTCAGGGTGAGTTACCTGGATAAGGTGTTTTCCGTGGTTTTCCCTTATCCTGAAAGACGAATGTCGGGTAACTCTTAAGCTCCATGGATCTTGGACTCATTTGAGCTTCATTTCACCCATTTCATTTATCGTCCGATATGACTTACGGACTTGGAGGACGTATATTACAACAACACGACTTGAGCTTAGCGAAATTACTTTGTTGGTTACAGCTACCTAAAATGAATGCTCGCCATTGGAAATATCTGTTGGCATATTGTGTTTTATATTAACTTTCTAACAAGTTCTAACAAATTCCGGAAGGGATAAGTAACATATGTTAAAGCTTAGTTTCAACAGATGATAAGCGAATATGGATTAAAGTTGCATCTATTTCATTATTTAAATTATGTGAAATGAAATGGTTGCTGTACTTGTTGATTTATAGTGTCTATTTTAACTCCTCTATATTTAAAGAGATATCATTTCTTCTGTGCAAAAGATTATATAACAACAACGATAATAATAATAATAATAATAATAATAATAATAATAATAATAATAATAATAATAATGAAGAAGAAGAAGAAGAAGAAGAAGAAGAAGAAGGAAGAAGAAGAAGGAAGAAGAAGAAGAAGAAGGAGGAGGAGAAGAAGAAGGAGGAGGAGGAAGAAGAAGAAGGAGGAGGAGGAAGAAGAAGAGAAAGAAGAAGAGAAAGAAGAAGAAGAAGAAGAAGAAGAAGAAGAGAAGAAGAAGAAGAAGAAGAAGAAGAAGAAGAAGAAGAAGAAGAAGAAGAAGAAGAAGAAGAAGAAGAAGAAGAAGAAGAAGAAGAAGAAGAAGAAGAAGAAGAAGAAGAAGAAGAAGAAGAAGAAGAAGAAGAAGAAGAAGAAGAAGAAGAAGAAGAAGAAGAAGAAGAAGAAGAAGAAGAAGAAGAAGAAGAAGAAGAAGAAGAAGAAGAAGAAGAAGAAGAAGAAGAAGAAGAAGAAGAAGAAGAAGAAGAAGAAGAAGAAGAAGAAGAAGAAGAAGAAGAAGAAGAAGAAGAAGAAGAAGAAGAAGAAGAAGAAGAAGAAGAAGAAGAAGAAGAAGAAGAAGAAGAAGAAGAAGAAGAAGAAGAAGAAGAAGAAGAAGAAGAAGAAGAAGAAGAAGAAGAAGAAGAAGAAGAAGAAGAAGAAGAAGAAGAAGAAGAAGAAGAAGAAGAAGAAGAAGAAGAAGAAGAAGAAGAAGAAGAAGAAGAAGAAGAAGAAGAAGAAGAAGAAGAAGAAGAAGAAGAAGAAGAAGAAGAAGAAGAAGAAGAAGAAGAAGAGAAGAAGAAGAAGAAGAAGAAGAAGAAGAAGAAGAAGAAGAAGAAGAAGAAGAAGAAGAAATGTAAATGCCTGTTCATATTCCGGAGACTTATTTTAACACTTTTACACTTATGGATTGATTTTATTGTTTTAAGAAAGGACGACAAGCTACCTAGACCTTCCGGTACCGCACCCAGAAAGGGTTGTGTTGCTGGTTAATTATGATATGTACTAGGTAAAATCTTACCTTGCATTTATATCTTCCATACCTTGCATTGATGATTTCCACTACAAGATTGAATATAGCGTTGCCCACCTTGGAAATAGCGTCAATATATTGCATACTATCTTGAAGATACTTCAGCGTTTCATTTCGTGTTACCTACTAACAAATTTGAAAATGTAAGAAAGATATTTGACCTGTTAAAATCATAAATACAGTCCCCTGCATGTACACCAAATAGTAAACTGCAGTTTTACCACACTATTATTCAAGAATCACTAGCCTTTACTCGATAAAAGAAATAAAACCAGGATGATTGCTGTGTTGCAAAAGCTAATTACACTTTATTTCCATTTTCCAACATTGTTAGAAGTTAATATTATGGAGTTATCATGTTGCCATTTAAAATTCCCAGTTGAATACATAATTTGCTTCAATTTAGCTATTGTTTGCTTCAGTAAAACAAATAAATCGTATCCCACTACAAGTATCTAAGAACATTATGATATTCACTTCAAGCTTCGATTTTTCTACCAGAACTAGCTACAAATTATTGCAGAAGCTATGCGTTCACAATTTAGTGCGAGCATTTAATGGTATTTCAGTGGTTTCAATTTCTATCTGTATTAACATCACCAATATAATTTAATAGCTACACATCTAATCAAAACGTACATGTGCTACGCCCAACGAGGTAAAAACAACAGACTTAAGTACTATAGGTGAGTTTCTTCCTATCAGCTGGATTCAACTCTGGACTGAGAACCACGGCTTTATGCCAGTCAGCACTAACCAGAGAGTACCACTATACAGCCTAACATAGTTGACTCCGTTGAGTATAAAAGGCAAGGCACTGCTAATGCAACTATCTGCTCTCCATTTCGCACACTTTATACTTTATGCAAATCGGTGGCGTATGTCCACTTATGGTCGGCCAGGAGTACGAGTTGTTATAGTTTCGCCGCTCCTTAGTGGTCATCTTAGCTGGCGAAACTCGTCCCCTTCAAGATACCCGTTTCCGCCGACAGGAGAAAACGTGAGAGACGTACGGGAGACGGGACGACGTGCTCGTGAGGTCTAACGCCCCTTCCAAATCCCACATCTCCAAACCTTAGAGGGCAGGGTACTATAGACCTCGGTGGTATGGAGGTGTCTCTATGTACCATACCCCAGAAGCAGTTCTTGCTCAATGATTTTTCTATCTTTGCCGTACATTCTGGTGGCATATTGGCCGACAACTTCAGTGCTGGCATTGCGACCATCGGGCAGTTGTCAGGGGCGATGCAATTACCCGTATTGACAAGTACCCTTAACATCCCTTGCCAGATAAAGAACAGAATTCAGTCACTAACTTGGCGATCATCAAGCATTTCCCGTTTTATCTACGCAGCCTTCAACTAATATTCCGATCAATACACCGAAATCAATTCCCGGGTGTATTGTTTCACATTGTTTCACTCCCAAGATGTTGATTGAGAAAACCAACGGAACTGCCTCCATACATGGTGACACAGACTTCCCACACCTGCAGTCCATATTCCAATACTTCTGCACTCAGATGTGCTAACCTTGGACGTAACAGTACACGTACATCGCTCCTGGGCAGCAGGACGATTCTACTAGCGATTCTACACGCCACATATTTGGGCTACCATATACTACGGTAGGTCCGGATCCGCCTACGCAAGCACTGGTCTTGCGCATCGATAGTGGCGAGAGTGGAGGATCACCAAAAGCTTTCGCCACCGTCTGTGTCATTAAGTCTCACCTCTTCAGGGACCAATCTCTGGCCTGTGGTGCCCAAGCCAAGACAAATGTGTTCACCGACTACTTCGAACATATAGCCCAGTGAGACGCCCAGGATATCTTTTCTAAACGTGTACGTCGGGAAGTACATCGATTTTTTCTACACGCCTCCCGACGACGTGGAACGGCTCTCGCTAACCATGGCACACTCCAGTGTCTCAAACCTAAAAAAGCAAGGGACCTCATGGACTACCACCTTTCGTGCTTCACCATCTTCCTTTCAACGCCTTTCTCGTTTTGACAGGGTGTTCTTTTGTCTTGAGCTAGGTTCTTTCCCATGAGGTTTAGTGATTTGCATTTTGAAGACCAGGATAGACTCATTACACCATTTTAGCTATTTGTCCATAAAGAAGCTTTAATTGCTCTCGAAATTGCTAGAGAGCATGCTCCCCTCTGTTGTATGACATCCAGCCATCGGTTTGGATTTCCTCCTTAGCACTCAGTTCTCCAGCACACGGAAAGTTATACTCTGTCCAGCAACGCAAAGAAGGTCCCTGAAAGGTATGTGCTGTCTTACATAGTGGGACAGGGACAGCGAATGTGTGTGTGGCAGAGAACACCTGCTACACAAGGAGCAGAACCGTAAAAACATGCGCCCTACTCACTCTGTACGCTAAAACCAGGAAGATTCATTCACAAAAGTAGAAGCCGTCAGAATGTTTTTGAATGGTCTGTTACTGTACTGACATGGGGTGTCATAAACCTGTGCAGGGTGGGTGTGAGAACCTTCGCCAACCCCCCTGCGTCTCAGGCCTCGGAGACTATCTCTCCTGTGGAGGACAGTATGTTGTCGGGCTTTCATAATCTCCCTCATGCTTTATGCCGGCAAAATTTGAGGCATGACCGCAGCTGGATATTCTAGATGCAATGGGTACAGGATAGAGGACTCTGTTTCACCTGTTCTATTAGCCACTCATTTTCCTGTGAGACTTCTTCATGAAGTATGCATATCATAATATAGATAAATTGGAATACAGGACACTAAAAATAGCCAGATTTTTAGTAAACTGGTCTGCGGTCTACATATTAACTACTGGTCTTCAAATTCCACATACTTTATACGCCAACGCAAGAAACAACTGGGTGGTGACATTACTTCAAAGAACTGCGAAAGTATTGAAATATTCAAATCAGTTACAATGAATATCTCCGAAATGGCTAATGCCACAAAGAGGAGAGTTGGAATATATTATGTTTTTAGGAGATATCCATTTTTTATAGAGTAAGCTCGATTGTAGATTATTAAAAATAAGCCTTATAAAAACTATTTAGTTCCCAAACTGCCCGCCCCTGCATCGTAGGTGGCAGCGTGTCTGCTTTACGTTCAAGAGGTATAAGTGAATTACCTAAGTACATTTTACACCGGAGTTTTCCCTTATTCTGACAGAAGAATGTCGGAGAAATTTCACCCATTCCATTTATGGGCCGATATGACCATAATTAGAAGATCATAATTGGAGGACATAATTAAAAAGAACCACCAGCGCTACTTAGGTAGGTAAGTCAACACCGAGCGACGTTGTTGTGATTTACGTCCTCCAACGTTAAGTCATATCGGACAATGAATGGAATGGGTAAAATGATGCCCAAATGAGTCCGGGGTCCATGGAGCTTACAGTTACCCGACATTTGTCGTTAAGGATAAGGGAAACCCCCAAACCCCGGGAAAAAACCTTATCCAGGTAACTCACCCTGACCGAGATTTGAACTCCGAACCTCTCGAACGTGAGGCAGACATGCTACCATCTGCGCTATCGAGGCGGGCAACACCGAGCGAGGTAGCTCAGGTGGTTTCGTCTATGGCCCGCATTTGCGAGGTCCGGGTTCGATTCCCGTGGCCGATCTTCTTGACCCTTGGTTTTTTCCGGGATTTTTCCTCGCCGCCAGGTGAATGCTGTGTAAGTTAATTACATCACCCGTATTTTTTGCACCTCCATTTAATCTTCATTATGCTTTCACATCATCTCTTATCTATTGGTCTTTCTCAAGGTAGGAAATGTCGGTGGGTGTCTCGGTGGTGCATGGCAGAAGGATATGCTCTTGGAAAAACTTCTCCCGGTAGGACGGTCTTTGGTCTCTGCCGGTTCCGGAGCACAGCACTTGTCAGTTGTACTTGTCTGCCGAGGAGTTTCCAATTGGTAAAGTGCAGGGACCCTGCCCTCTGGACTGTAGTGGCTCCTTGAGACGGCCACCCTCTGTCTTCTCTAACTTCAGCCTTCCTCCCGGAAGTACACTTGAGGGCATAGGTACAATAGACCAAGTTTGAACCTCCGTGCCGAACAGCTCCATAGCGCAGTCGAGTCCAGTCCATCGTCCGATATGACTCAACGTTGGAGGGCGTGAACTACAATAATAACACAACAAAAAAGTCCCAAATAATAGGGCTTCACGTTTTATTTCTAGAAACTTGGGTTATAGTTTTATTAGTAGCACAGATTTTTTAACTATATAAATATTTAAATAAAATTGCTAGAAATGTAAAGAAACTTTTAGTTTATTAATATTATTTTAGGTGGAGGATTTTATTTAAACTTTTGACGTTGCATCCTTAAATTTAAGTACTACCAAATATCAATTTTGTTATCTATCCATTTTTTGGATATGCGTTCTGCTGTTCATGCATATCTAAGCAGGGACCCTTATGGAAACTTCGCTTTTTTCCGTGTATTTCTAGTGAAATCTCGATATGGGATTTTTTTGGGTGGAGTGCAATACGTACTTCACTACATGATAAAAAGAATGTTTATCATTTCACGATATTATTTCAATGTCTATAAACGATATTTAAGTATACATTTTGCATTCTACATACCGTTATAACTGCCTTAATAATGGATCTCTGCAAGTTCATTCTTCTGACGGAGATGACCAGAGGTGCACTGATGGTTAATCCACAACATTCATTCCAGACAGCAATTCTCTTTCTGACAATCTCCTTTCCAAGTACGTATACTTCTTCCAATAGAAATTGTTTTCTTGACAGCCTGTTAATGATGACCACATCACTATCCAAAAGCATCCCATAATCTTTAAATTTTGGAAAAGTCTGATTCTTTACGAGCAATATCCACCTTTTTCTTGGAGTGAACATCTTTCTCCTGTTCGCCTGTAGAAAACAAATTTACCTTAATGCTAGATTCACGGGCTCTTAGAACATTAACATAACTTATTAATATTCGTCTGCCACACTACTTTGTTGAAATAGATTTTTTTTCCACTCATGTCGTGATAAGCATACGTATATTGTGACTTTGTGGGTTCGTAGAGTTAACAATCCAATTTGCTGAAATTCTAAATGTTCTATTATTCCGTAGAAATACACTCACAGTGGAAGTTCAATTCTCACGTAACAGCATTACATCACATATACTACAAATCTCCCAAGGTCAATGACAATAACAAACAGCGTTCAGTTACAACACTCTCAGCTGTTCTCTACTTACCTCTCGCGACTCACTCTCGTTTTACAGCTGTCCGCGGGCGTGTCACAATCGCTTATATATCTCATTCATAAATTCGAGAGGTTTCGAGTACACACAAGCAACCAACTTCTCTCTGTCAATCACGATATCCCTAGAACCTTCCAAGTCCTTTACCTTAGCTATCTCTATTTGCCGGCTCTTTGTGAACACTAGCCGCGCTATCGTTAACTGCTTATGCAAGCTCTTTACTACCCGCCGTCTATTATCTATTTGCGCCAACTTAATTGCCCGTTACCGCGACAATATTTTATCTTTAGAGTAATTAGAAATTACCACTCAGGGGAAGTAAGTCAACTTACCTCCCTGCTTACTTTCCTGCTATGAAGGACTAAATTTTTTGTAGGAGCTGAAATCATTTACAATATTTCTAAGAAATTCAGAAAATACTCATATTTATTTATTGCTACTCAAAGAAAAAAATCCAATAATAGAAACAAAATTAAATACGAATGAAACAAATGTAACTTGGGAAACAATAACAGATGTGAGAGATTACTTCTAGAAATGCATAAATAGCTCATTTAATTGAGTATTAACATATACACTTATAATTATTATATTTGATATTCATTTACATTTTATATCATATAAATTATTTAAAATTTATTGTAATATTGCAATTATTGCAGGAGGTTATATTTGACACAACTTTCTGACCAATTTAAAGAATTAACTGTAATTTTTATTTACTTCAATACTTTCTTGAATTTCAACCATGTTCATATTAGCAAGTATTACCTCATTAGTACTACATAAAACTTCCACCTGCTCCGTAAAGAACCTTTTGGGCCAACTCTTTCTTGTTATGTAAACTATCACCAACATAGCTTTAGGCAACTGTAGAGGATTTAACTATAACTTACTAATAATAGCTACATGATAACATGAGTGGAAAAAATCTTATATGTAATTCGGTAGGTAGAGAGGATGAACCATCTTCGGACTCAATATTGCTAGCCCTAACTTCGTTCGGGAGCAAACGAGTCTTCTGATGGTAAATTATACCTACCTTCCTTATGACATAAATAACTATTAAAACATATTTTGCCAATTTAGTTAGATATAAAAATAATGCAATATTATTTCGAAGTCTTCTAAAACATTGAAGGCGAAATATTATAATTATCTTATTCAGTAGAGCAAAGAAAGATATCTGTTGCCTACTCTATGTACATGAAATACGCACTTATGAAGCACAAGAGTCCGGCCACTCCAGTTTTTGTAAGGCACAAAATTTTTCCTCTACATTAACTTAGCTTATTAATTGAAGAGAATGATAGGATTTTTCGTAAATTTGACTGAGAATTTATAAGTAGCATAGCGCTAAACGTACATAACACTGCAAATTGGGAAAATAAGGGCTTTTCCAGGCTTTCTAGTCAGCTCGTAAGTCATTTCATTGGACAATAAAGCATTTTAATATTTACTAAGACTTTTCTTTTGTTATTATTAATTATTATTATTATTATTATTATTATTATTATTATTATTATTATTATTATTATTATTATTATTATTATTATTATTATTATTATTATTATTATTATTATTATTATTATTATTATTATTATTATTATTATTATTATTATTATTATTATTATTATTATTATTATTATTATTATTATTATTATTATTATTATTATTATTATTATTATTATTATTATTATTATTATTATTATTATCATTATTATTATTATTATTATTATTATTATTATTATTATTATTATTATTATCATTATCATTATCATTATCATTATCATTATTATTATTATTATTATTATTATTATTATTATTATTATTATTATTATTATTATTATTATTATTATTATTATTATTATTATTATTATTATTATTATTATTATTATTATTATTATTATTATTATTATTATTATTATTATTATTATTATTATTATTATTATTATTATTATTATTATTATTATTATTATTATTATTATTATTATTATTATTGAAAACTAAATATTTGCTGATAAATATGCACCGCGCTCTTTCTTCACCCGCAAACCAGGAAGTTAGTATCTCTCAGACGACATTGTTGAAGATATCAGTAATCAAATTAATATAAAAACTTATGTTTCAAGTGTGTATGAGCAAAGTGTATTTTCCAAGAATATACAGTATCATAAAATGTACCATATCTTTTTTCAACCCATTAAATGCTGAATGGCTGATTATATTCAAAGTGTCATGTAAACGCTCTTGGAGCTAGAGTTATAAGCATTTTTATTAAAAGCATAAAGTATGGAAAATTTGACATTTTTTACTCTCATAATTGTATTCTGCTTTTGATTGAGATTCTCGGTAAAGAGCTTAAGCTATTATTTATTGCCTTACTATGCTTGGTCACCTAAGTAGGAAATAACACAAATGACCATCAAATACTCAAATTTAAACACGTATCTATTATATCATTATGAACAAACCCACTTTAATTATTTAATTATAACCACTTGCCATGAGGAATTCTGTCAGTGAATGCAGAGCAGTTTAAAATATCCTAGCAAACAATTTAGGACTTTTGAATTCTACTGACGTGAATTTATTTTTATTCACACGAAATGTTCGAACAACAATGGAAGTAGCTACAAATTCCCTTTAGAACACAAATGAGCACTGAATAGATTTCTTTAAGACCCGCTGTTTGAACCAACCGAATCAAATGAGAGCTACACCTACACTATTTTATGTTTGCACAACACACAGTTTGGTTAAGTCTAATTTTAAACATTCCATAAATTAAGGACAAATTTACCTCTTGAAGCACCATAGTTGAGCCTGAACAAGAGAGATCTATAACATAAACAGCGGGTGTCTTTATAGTGATGTTTTTTTGCATGTCTTTCAGAAAACTCCGCCAGGAAATGGGCGAGGATACCATTATGTCCACAGTAGACATGTACTTCATCAAGTGAACTGCTTCATCTGTGAATAAAGAAAGCTTATTAGTTTTTCTTATGATTGTTTCCTTGGTTATCAATTCGGTCAGAATGTTTAATGCCAAATGCTTAAAACTCAAACGAATGTACCGCCGCTACCATCACCAGCCGAACGTTGGACTTCATGTGTTTGATGTCGGTGCAGCAAAAGAAAAGAAAAGAAAAAAAAAAGATTAGCGATTCGGGTATTTATTTGCATGTATGATTTATTTTCACACAACGCTACTTAGTACTTGAGTGAAAGATGCAGTGTAAGTGTCGGATCATTAAAACATATGGCAATCCATTCTGCGGGCTGTGAGAGATCAATGTCTTCAGAGACGCACTAAAATCCTTAAATACGAGTAGATGCGGGGAATGTTATACTTTGCTACCATACAGGCATCTAAGCCTCAGGAATGCTACAGGAACTTATCATATCATCATGCACGAAATCTAAAAGGTTCTTACTTTTGAGATTAGGCGAGTGAGCGAACATTTTTGTGACATATGCTGCCTATTTGAAAGAAGAGGGTTAACATTTCTAGCATTGATAACACATTTTTCTCTTTTATTAAAATTTATGAATATAAAATCATTTATAATTTAAAATCATTTCTGTTTCATAATTATTTAAAAGCGAGTTAGAATACAAGAAAAGAATACTACTAGGACTGTTCAATAAAGAATGATCATAATTTTTACGGACATAATTTTTCGCACTAAAATTCAATCTTATTCTATTCTATTAGATTAATGTGAAACAAACACGCCGTAGTAGTTTCATTGTTGGTACTCCTAGTTCCCACCTGTGAGAGCCAGGCAAATTCAGGCAAGCTCAGTATCGCCTACAGCTGCAATGGGGGTAACATGCAGTTAAAGTTGATGTTAGAGGAAGATCCGGAGTCTCTATCAAACGTAATCACTGCTGATGAAACTTGGCTACATAAGTTTGATCCTGAGAGCAAACAGCAAAGCTCAGTGTGGAAATCTCCTTCATCACCAACCCATAAATAAGCAAAAGTGGTTGCTTCTGCTGAGAAAGTTATGGTCGTCTCATTCTTTGATATTCATGGTATGGTTTATCAGTATGTTGTACCTGCACACACATCAGTAACTGGACAATACTACAATGTTGTCCTGAAAACATTGCAAGTCCATATCAGGCGCAAAAGACCACATTTCCGTGAAGCAGGCTGGATGCTGTACCACAATAATGCGCGGCCGCAATTGCCAATGTTGTTGCTGAATATCTTGCAAAACTCAACGTGATGTGCATCCCTCACCCTCCCTACAGTCCGGATTCAGCCCCATGAAACTTTTCCATTCCCTAACTTGAAGAAGCGCCTTCATGGGAGGCATTATCCATCATCAGAAGCAGTGGTGAAGGCTGTGGAGGCGATTTTGAAGGATATCTCAAAAATGATTTCCAGCATGTCTTTGAAGACTGGCAGAAACGCTGGAACAAGTGCATCGCATTCAGGAGAGACTATTTTGAGAAGGACCATCAACATTATGAGGATGAGTTGTCAAAAAAATTGTGATCATTCTTTATTAAACAGCCCTCGTATTATTATGAGGAAATATTACACGCCTCTGTAATGAAATCGCAAACCTGTCGGCAGCTAGTAAGTTTCTACAAGAGAAGTCTCTCATGAGTTAAATGTATTAAAATTACTAGTTTTTGTGACTGACACTTTTCTCCTGTTAATCTGTTTGTTTGTTTCAGTATATGAAACCCTTTACATTTGAAGTTTTATGGTTTGATGATATGCTCATTAAGAGATACAATTCGAAGTCATCCTTGGAATCGCTGTCCGTTGGTTTCTTTACTGATTATCTACGTTTACAAATATTCTTTTCGTGGACATAACTCAAAACTTCATTGTTGATGAACTATCTCTCTTTGATTAATATAATCTAAAAATACAATGTAATATCCTCTACGTACGGTGCTTGCAGTTTGAACATGATAGAAATAGAGTCCATAAAATATGGTTTGCTGCTAAAGTTGGTAGATTAGCATGTGTTATGCTTAACAAATCTGAAGTCCAGAGACCTATTGTAATAATACTTTTATAATAGCAAGATTGCAAATTATAACATCAAATAACCAGTATTAATAATAATTTCAAGTATATAAATCTTAACACATTACTAATAGCTTTAGTGAAATACTTTTGATGAATTTTTCAAACTACTAGTGCCCTCGGCACCTGTGTGACAGTAGGTACATCCTGCTAGTTCAGTAACACGAAATCCCAAACATACAAGCTTTGATTAGTCGTGTTTTGGAAAACCTTTTGCAAACCATAGCATGCTGAGCTTACGTAAGTGTTAAAAGGAGTATCAAAATCAGTTAACTTTTTTTTTTTTTTTTTTTTTTTTTTGTTTTAATTGTAGCTTTGTCGTCCATGTGGCTCATGTTATTTGTTTGGATTGGACCGAATGTACAAATGTATTTTTTTATCTTGAAAAACGCAGAGCGATGCGCAGTGGTATCTGGACGAGTCCACCTCAGAACGGTTGCAACTGGAGGGGAGAGCAGGTCAGTTGAGTACCAGTTGCGAGCAACTAAACACGTGCAGAGCTACTCGGTAACACTACAGCTTGTTTAAAGATGTGCTTGTCTCCTGGTTCTAAGAGAGAATTTATAAACGACGCCTCCTAGCAGCACATTAGGAAATAAAGTGCTACATTTAAAAACACGAGAAGTAATAATAAATATCCATAGTTTTATAAAAAAGGAACAATGGTCTGGGTCAGCTATAAAAATCTGGGGAAGGGTATCTGAGGCAACAGTTGTGTCTGAAAGCAGTTTAGAAGAGTTATTAAGCAAAGAAAAGCCATTGGTGCTAGTGCAACAACGTCCTTCTCTATGTTCAGTAAACAAAGATTAAGAACATGTACAAAATCTAATTTGGATGTTTTAATTCAGAAGTAGCTAGGCGAACTATGAACAATTTTTAAAGCACAGAAAAACAAAGACCAACTTTGAAAAAAGTGCTTATGAAGCTAAAAATTCTACTGACTTCTAAGGCAGTGTCTGAACATTAAGAAGAATTCTTTTGAAGCTAGGATTATTTGAAAAAAAAAACACTAAGCGTGACAGACAAATTTTAATCGAACATCGCACCATACGTGCAAAAAGGCTTAAGTATTTACGAAATATTTGGAGATATCGAAGTGAAGTTTATATAGTTTATATGGATGAAAGTTATATAAATACAGCACATACTGGACCATATGCCTGGAGTAAAATACGTTACAGGGACTCTGCAGCGTATTGAGAGGCCGACAGTTGTTTATCATGCCTGCTGGAGGAGAACAGGGTTTTGTTCCAAATGCCTATGTACTATTTAAGTTCCAACAAAAGCGTGGAGTAGTAAGAATAGTAGTAAGAATTACAACTTAGTTTATAAGAGCTGCAAAACTGGCTTCGAGAATGAAATTTGTTTAGACACCTTATGCACCGCCCTCCCCTCTCGTAATCTTACGCGTGTGACGCATTGTGGTGGTAGGTGCACTATCCCCACCACAGTTGCTACTCATCCCTACCGCGCAGGATTCCTGTCAAGATAAAATAATACATCTATACACTAATGCATTAAACCTTAATGTTAAGCATTTTAATACATTTTCATAATGCCCAACTTAATGAAACTATAAATATGTGCTGAGAAAATGCTTGTCGACAACAAGAGCACATATTACAACAATGTTTATAGGTTACTACAGCACTAAAGTAACCTTGTTGTTGTTCATGTCTAAATACGCGCAGAGATTTCCAGGTATGTATAACGTGCATCAATGGTAGAATGTTTAGTATGTGTTAATTTCTAAATGCGGAATCATTAAGTCATTATTTGTTCTAAGTGACACAACTCAGTGAACAGTAAACTAATAATTTATTTTTATTGGACAGCTAGTCCAAATATTTTCCCACATTTCATTTTAATCCATTCCAGTGGTCATATAAAATAATATTTCCCTGGCTTTTCACACTTCGTAACTTCAGTTCGCCCAACTGCGGTAGAGTGTCATTTAGGCTTGAGTGGTATTTCATAAACTTCATTGTTATGTTTTATAAACATTGTGATTTGAAAATATGATCGTAGCTTTAAATAGTATCGATGAAGTATTCACAGCCCGTCAAATATCATTAACTTATTCAAGTAAACAGTCCCACAGATCTGTAAAAAGAGCTCTGCATTAATAACAGATATTTCTGTGCAAATGTGCACAAACAAATATTGACAACAAAGTACGAATGAATGTATTGTAAAGCATTGTTCTATTGTACATAATTACCGCTTAAAGTCCTAAGCTAAGGAGTACCTATACAGTTATACATTTTCTATATAGTAGGTTATGAATGTGGATTGTAAAAATACTAGAGTTTACATTCTTAAAAAATTAATACCATGCTTACATCCGGTACAAATGTAATGTGATAAATACGTTTAAAATGAGATATTATTGTAATATCAGTTATTCCTTATCCACTTAATGTACCTAATAACTAAAGAAACATATTACCACTGTAGTTATTCTGGATAATTACCAATTTCAGTGAAAAATGTACTTAGCTATGGTAATTAATGAACAGGATTTGTAAGAATGAGTGAAATAGTTTCCATAAATAAGGTACTTCGATCCATCACTGAGTATGAGTAGACCACACTTTGACCCAATGTAGTTCGTTAGTGCTTACCACTAGCACGAGGGAGGGTATGCTTATGGAACCATAGCGTAGGCCACAGGAAGTCGAATTAAACCGAAATTTCGACCGACCGACCGACCGACCGACCGACCGAAGTGCTGGCTGTATAAAGCCAAAAGGTTTTTGCTGCGTACCCACCCAACAGCGGTTTTACCGCAGGTAGGGATTTTAGGGATGTTGTAGGATGGATTGTGGGTTTTTAGGTAGAAATGTTATTCAAGGTAACAATTTTATGTGTACCTTAGGTTGAAGAAATGGATGAAAAACCTTGCACCCTGGTGTTCTAATTCTTAAATTTGTTATAGGTTGAGAAAATTTTGTTGCCAAACAGCTTAGAAGCATTATGTGGAGCTGAGCTTTAGCTACTGATAGGATTAGCTTCTGGGATATCTCGGGTGGCCGCAAGCCATGCGGGGTGTCCGGAACAGCCTGAAACGGCGTCTAGTGGGGTCATAATCTCCCAATGATCTAACAAGGGCGCTTCTATGATTAGGTAAAGTTACGTAAAATTTTGATGCCCGAGGCCTAATTTCATCCTCCACGTAAGGAAGACCCGAGGTTTCGTGAAGCAGCCTGGTAGGAAAAGAGCGACACACCGAAAAGATGGACCGAAGTCCTCTATTCTGTGCACGTTGAAGCCATGTCAGCCAGCTGTCTGCGGCCATGCCCCCAGATGCCGCAGGCATATAGCATCACGGGAATTACCAGCGTTCGGAAGAGGTACAACTTCAGGCCAACCGGCATCGAGCTCGACCTCAGCATTGGATACAGGTATGCAATTGCTCCCTGCACCCTTGCCGAGACGTCCCTGATGTACTGGCGGAAAGTTAAACCTCTGTCCAGTTGGACTCCCAAGTACCTTTTTTGTGTGTGTAATTTACGTCCTCCAACGTTAAGTTATATCGGACGATGAATGGAATGGGTGAAATGATGCTCAAATGAGCCCGGGGCCATAGAGCTTAGAGTTACCCGACATTCGTCTTTCAGGATAAGGGAAAACCCCGGAAGAAACCTTATCCAGGTAACTCACCCTGACCGAGATTCGAACTCGGGACCTCTTGAGCGTGAGGCAGACATGTTACCACGACACTACCAAGGCGGGCTCCCAGGTACTTGACAGAGCTAGTCCACTCTATCCTTCGACCCCGGAAGCTGAAGTTGGGGCAGTCTGCGGGGTGTGGCGCTTTGTAAAAAGTATGACGTAGCTTTTGTCCGGGTTAACAGACATCCGTCAACGCCGACGCCACTGTTGCGTGAGACGAAGGTGTCTTTGTAAGGGGTTGAAGGCTCTGATGACGTGTTTGTCTTCGCGGAACAGAAGCACGTCGTCAGCGTATTGTGCGGCTCTGTAGGGAAATCTGCCATAAAGACGCTGAATAAGATGGTCCTGAAGTGTTCCTTTATATACAAGTAAATCTATGGGACGGGACTGGTGCTTCTTAAAACGACAACCATTGGTCTGGACCGAGATCAAACATGCAACCTCCCTACAGAGATAAGCTGGGGATCCTAACAATCGTAAGCTTGATGACCAAGTTGTTGTGCTTGGGATCCCACTGGGTTTTTGATAGAAATATAGGCTCCTTATAACGTAAACTGCACATTCACTGAGTATTCGGATAATGACATGATGCTCAACCAATTTTGTTCTTTTTTCATTATGTCCTATGTGCATAATGATAGAGGCAATTTCTGTGTCGAGCCTGGCCCCTCCGTTTACTATCATGACCTAAAGTAAACGCCTCTTCATTGAATACTTTGCAAGAGAGGATTTATATTGTCAAAACTCTCATGAAATAAATTATTTTACACGTCATCGTCTTTTCGCAGAGATATTATAAGACCGATTAATTTGTATTAGTAAAAATCATAATAGGACTTAACACTTTTTTTCAGGTAAGATCAATGGTTGGATACTTAGAGTGTTACTTTCCTCTTGGATTGGACTGAATTACGGTAGTAGGTGATTTGGCACTGCAACCTGTGCCCACTGAGGAAGGATGAGGTGAGAGGAGACAGAGGGCGGCCTATCAAAGAGTCACGGCAGTACAGAGGGCAGGGTCCCTACACTTTGCCATTTGGAAGCTCCCCGCAGGCCAGTACAACCCGCAGCTTACCTGATTGCGGTCCGGAAATGACCCCACCAGACCAGGCTCGGAGACCGGACATCGTCCTACCGGAAGAGGAAGTGTTACTCAGACACATCATCCTGCCATGCAACGACGAGACACCTGCCGACACTTCTGCCGTAAAAGGAACTACCAGATGAGAGATGTAAAATGATAATGGAGGTGAAATGGAGGGACAGAAAATTCGGATCCGGAAAAAACCCTGAAAAAAACCATGGGTCAGGTAGGTCGGCCATGGAATCGAGCCCGGGCCTTCCGAATGAGGGCTACTGACGAAACTACCTGAGCCATCACGGTCAGTTACTTTCCTCTTCCTGTGTTATTCTTATTACGTTTCTAGAACACACAAGTTACAGATAACTAAATCAGTAATTTTAAAGTAAGAAGCTTAGTACAACTGAAAGCAAACCTTGTGAAACTGATCCTTCCAGACACAGAAGAGCTGCAGCGATTCCGGGTGGCGCTACCCTTGCTTGATATTCCAGTACGTCTCTAATGAGAGGAAAGATGATGTTCACCTCGCTGCTTTGCACCGTCATGAAAATGTTGCTCAGCATTATTCCAATCAACGTGATCATTCTACCTTCTCTGTAACATATGAATTAAATTACTTAACAGCTGTCATCTCCCAATACAGCTATTATGTACACTTCATACAATTGCGGGACCTGCCGCTGTATTGGCAGAGGCGGGGAGAATACTTCCTCGCTGCTGCGAGAGCCTTCAATGTGAGTTAATATGTAGCGAAAGTATCAAGTATTTGAATGAGTAGAGCCAGATTAAAAACTTCAATGCCATAGCCGGAATTTTAACCGCGATCTCCCGCTCTCCGTGCGGTTGCTCTGACCCAGTGAGCTACTATTGCCACGTGCCGACATGACATTAAATTCTCCAACTGACTCGTATATTTCCCGGTAGACCACTAGGGGTTCTCATATGCTATGGGATACGCACGTTTTATGACGACTTCATAGTTAAACCACTATATTATTGAGGTAAATTGATAGAAATAATCATTTCTTCCACACTAGCCGTGTGTAGGCTAGGGTTTGAATGAGTAGAGCCAGACTGAAAAATTCAATGCCATAGCCAGAATTTGAACCACGGATCTCCCGCTCTCCGTGCGGTTGCTCTAACCCACTGAGCTACTATGGCCAACATGCCAACATCTCTAGCTCTACTCGTTCAAACTTTAGCCTACATACGGCTAGGTGTAAGAAATGATTATTTCTATCAAGTATTTGTTAGGCGATGCAATTTTTTATTGCCTCTTTATGCTAAACAACTTTTTTTATTTTATTTATTTTTTATTTTTTTATTTTATAAACAATCAAGATCACAAAGGGGAAAGGTAGAGAGGGAAGTCTTTTTCTTATTTGCATTTTACGTCCTCCAACGTTAAGTCATATCGGACGGTGAATGAGTTGGATGAAATGATGCTCAAATGATTCCAGGGTCCATGGACCTTAGAGCTACCCGACATTCGTCTTGAAGGATAAGGGAAAACCCCGGAAAAATGTTATCCAGATAACTCACCCTGACCGAGATTCGAACTCGGGACCTCTTGAACGTGAGGCAGACATGCTACCATCTACGCTACCGAGGCGGGCCTGGTTTTACTTTATTTATTCATGTTTAGTTACATTTTGTTGCAACATTTTAGAAAGAATCGGTGTGCGCACCCGCGCAAATGTTAGCAAGTGAGATCCAGTTGATCATTTAAATCGGTCCACACCTCATGATATCTACGCATTTTGTATCGCTCTGCTCTGAGCCACTTTTTGAATGCAAATAAATTAGGATAATCTGCACTCAGGCAATAATGGTAGAAAGCCATTATCAACTACATTTGAGTCCGTGCAGTGTTGCCTTTCTTAATATTCCAGGATAGAATTATTGACACTGTCGTATATTCCGCCCAGCTTCCAACCAGCACGCCGATTTTATGTTTAGTCCATTTCCAGATCTCAGATATGTTTCTGCAGGTGGTTTTCTGTGTATCTGCGTGTCCACTTTTCCACAACGTTTACACCATGGAACTGTTGCTAAATTATGTTTACATTTCTTTAATTTCGTGGAGATTAGTTCATTCACAAAGAAGTACACGGACACTTTCCAATCAAGCGGAACGTAAGTGTTTCGAAAAAATTTCCACATGCGATCCCATGTTGTATTTAGATATTTTGCAACAATTGCTGGCACAGACAAATGCTCGTTTAACAACTCGATGTACAAGTGTTTGGGCGTAAGGCAGCCTGACTCCGTTGTAATCAATGGCAATAGATGTTGATAATCCTTTACTACCTGTCGAAATGCAGAAGGTGGGGTCGTATCTGAGGACGTCAGGATGCAATAAAGTGTACTGATTGAAAGCAATGCCACCTAAAGTAAGCCTGAACTAACAAGTTTGGCAACAATGAAGTAACCCGTTGTTCTCGTGAGGCATGTCGAGCAGTGTGATGTTCTGTGGTGTGATGAACAAGTGACTTGTATGAAAGTAAATGATCCATTTGTGTGTAAATTCGCTACGATAGCAATATGATTTCATATTAGCATTGCATTTATGTCCTTCTTTTGCATTAAGGGCCATTTAATAATATACAAGGCAGATGGGTGTAATTGAAGATATGCCCGGAAAAACGGGCTAACCCTCAAAATAAAGTAGTTTGCGATGAGTGCTGCCCTCTGTGGTTGCGGCAGAGAGCTATCTTTTCTTGTGTTGGTCTATCCTCCAGCAATTATATTACGCTAAATATAGGTGAAGTTCTTGCGTTTCGTGATATGCTACTCGTATAATCTCAAAAATGGACTAACCTGTTCATCCTCTGTGCCTGCCATCTAGTGGCCGATCAAAGATCTTTACCTTGTGACCGTGACTTCGATCTTATGGAGAGAGAGAGAGAGAGAGAGAGAGAGAGAGAGAGAGAGAGAGAGAGAGAGAGAGAGAGAGAGAGAGAGAGAGAGAGAGAGAGAGAGAGAGAGAGAGAGAGAGAGAGAAGAGGCAAGCAGCTTACATTTATGTTTCACATCAGTGAATGAAGCTAGTGAGAAAAAAAAAAAAAAAGAAAAAAAAAAAGAAACAGGGTAAAGAATCCTTTTCAAGATGTCAAAATGACAACTAACATGTTCATCTCTGCAAAGCCTTTTCTGGATGAACTACAGGAAAGAACAGTTTCAGAATCAGGGCAAAATATGCTCCTGAGCGAGGTGGTATGCATGAAAGTATTTAAAGACCACCCCTTTAAGGTATATCTTAAATACACTTACGGTGCTATTGAGGATTATGGCATTTTGGACATTAGAAAGGAAAATATCTGGCAAACCTTCGCTTACATGATATTTCGTCTAAAATAGAATGGTCAAAGACCTATTAATCCTGCGAAATTTAAGGACTTACAGGATCTGATGAATTATGTCTAACCAATTTATCATGAGTACTACAAAACTCTTAAATATAAGACCACAGCTTCTCAGATTATTACTGATGAACCTTTTTGTATCAGCCGGACTGCAGCTGAAAAGCTTGCACCTACTTTTCAGAATGATATACTTATGGAAAAGTGGAATAATCCAAAGTGTATTATGTTTAAAAATGCCAAAAGACATATAATAAATTATTAATTTTACTTAAAATGTGTGTAAAATGTATCTACAATAAAATTTGAATAAAAGCTGACAGGGGTTGTCACTTTATTTTTCTTATTTTATTTTTATTATTGTTATTACATAATTCATATTTTGGGGGTCTATTAAGGATAACACTGATAAAATATACTATATTCTCAGAGATGAAATAAAATAATGTTAACGATTTCTTTCAGCCTTATTCACAAAACACTGTTTTTCTCCGTTTAAAAAATGTGGGTTAAACCGATTTTCCGGACATTAATTATAAGACTATTTTTATAACCAGTGCCGTATTACAGGGGAAACACGGATGTACGTCGTCCCCCCTTTATTTTTCGGAGGGGGGACGCAGTCCCCTAATATTGTTTATACTTTTTAATTCATTACCTTTCTTAATTTAACATTAAAAATACTGCAAAAATACAAAATATATAGATTCAAAGCACATTAAAACAATGTTTATGACTATTAAAGGACCTCCAATATATATATGGAACCCAGAGGACTATCAGTTCTCCAGCATCTAGAAAATTTTTTAGGTGTGCGTCCCCACATTTTTTTGTTAGGAATACGACCCTGGTTATAACTATAAGAACGAAGTATCAATAACACTTCAGAAAATTCACTCGGTACTTTCTGATACTTCAGTGGTGATTCTGCAATGTTTATTTCATTTTAAACCTACAAAATCTTATTGCTGCAAGTGGAGCATTGCAAAGTCCGATAAATTGCCAGGAACGTGTTATCTGTGTAACGACATTATGCAAGAAAATAGTGCCAGTTAACAGTTTCCAAGTAGAAATCACTGCATATCTCAACGACGATTTGTCACCTCCTGTTTCCATTGGAAAACTGGATTACTGAAAAAATACATTTACAATTTCCAAACTTAAAAAAAAAAAAATAGGTGCTGATATTTGTGTATTCCACCACAACAGTTTTCTTGGAAAAAAGTAGCACAGCAGGACTCTTATGTGACAGAAAAAGAAATAAACGACTCTAAAGAGTGAGAACGCTAGTGTTTTCGAGCAAAAACTTACAAAAGTGGACTGTTTCGAAAACATATTTTGTTTTTAAATGCCTATGCCTGATTTCACCAACAAATGTTAAGACTTAACACGAGTTTAGCAATAGTTAAAACAAAAATTGCATTTCACCAACAAGTGTTAGCGTAACACTCGTGTTAAATCTCATGTTAAACTAACAAGCCGAATTTCTAATGTTAAGTCCTTAACAATTGTAAATAGTCAAGATGGCGAGCATGAACTCAGCTGTTGATGTCGATTTGCTATATTTAAGACCGTCTAAATGGCTTTCATAATAGAGTACGACCTATGAGGAGAAATGATTTTGAGGAACTATCCGAAGAAAATTGTTTTACGGAGGTATAGACTGTCGAAACATGTTGCTATGATGGTTACTGCGGAAGTACAAGAGAGGTTAGAACATGCATCGAAAGGAACATGGCGACCTCGCCTTTGCTTCAAGTATCAATAACCTTGCGATTTTATAATTCACTGAATTATGTGGATAATACACTGTCCACCTGCCATCTTGATACGTTCAAGTCACTTGTCCTTCTTCGCACCTCGTTTTAAATTTACGTAATAATAAGTTAGAATATACATCGAAAGGAATATGCCGATCTCGCCTTTGCTTCAAGTATTAATAACTTTGCGATTTTATAATTCACTGAATTATGTGGATAATACATTGTTCACCTCTCGCCTTGAAACGTTTAAAAGGCACTTGTCCTTCGCACCTCGTTTTAAATTTATGCAATACTGACAAGTTGTTTGGTGCTTGTAGTAGTGACACATGCATTTGAATTAAATTCGTTTACAATATTTTCCCCGCGACATCTTTCTCTTTTACTCCTCTTATTTACCACGATATCCATACACTTCGTCACCATTTCAAAATTCATGAGAAATTTGTCTCACGGCTTTATTTATGATTTTGTTCATCCGCCATTTGTGCAGACGAAAATGAAAACAAAATTGTATCGGAGTACGTTCAGAAAATTATCCATAGCCTTCTATAGCTGTGATATTTACAAGTCTGTTAGCGTTAACACAGGTTTGTTAACATTTTAAGAAAACAGGTTGGTGAAATGCAAGACATTACAATTGTTACGTTACATTTGCTAACGTCGATTTTAACATCTGTTGGTGAAATCGGGCACTAATGTAGAGTTTAAAGGTTACTATACTGATCGTTTTAAAATTTGTGTCATTTATCTGCACCTAATTAATTTCATTGGCATTACACAGTTTTCCCAACATTCTGTTTTTGTATTGAAACTAGAAGTAGAAATGACGGTATCGTGGGAAATATTGTAGGTATATCGATATCGAGTATCGAGAAAAGTTGGTATCGATCCATCCCTAGTTTTTATTTAACTGATTAAATTTCCTTATTATACAAAATTATTCAACATCAAAAAAAAAAAAAAAAAGGGATAGTAAAAAACGTACTTCAAAATTTCAAGATATACCTTCTATTTCTCAAGTCAATATATCAATTATGTGACATTTCAATCAAAATAGATACAGAATTTATGAGAAAACAAAAAATAAATAAGATTTAAATAAATAAAGGATAGTACAGAGTGGAGTGTTTTCTCAAAATTTTCGTGTCACATTCTTGGAAGTACTGAACTTCAATATCAAAACTTTGGCGTTTATCCGAGTTTTCGTTTTGGAAAGTTTCTACCTCTCTATCACTGCAGTTTTATTAAAATGCTAATTTTGGTGGATGGAGGATTCGAGAAATTCTATAAGAAGGTATTTCCGTCCAGGTGAAATTTCTATATAATGTTTTAGTAAAATACGAGGTGTGTCCGTAAAATAAGGTCTCCAAGGCGCTGGAGCCGTGAGAAACGCTGTTACGCGAGATCCAGCAACACTGGCGTGTAGCTTGGTTTTACCCCTTCAAATCCCCACCACAATGAACCCGTTACAGCCATTAGTGTTGGCTGGGCAACCGTTTGCAATGGAGCTTCCATCACTTCCACCGCCAAGTGCGAGTTGCGTGCAGTGATCCGTTTTTTGAGTGCCACTGAAATTCATCGTCAGTTACGCCAAGTCTATGGGCCACAGTGTATGGACGTCAAAAACGTGCGAAAGTGTGTTAGAGAGTTCAACGACGGACGTACAGACGTCCATGACGAACAGCTTTCTGGTTGGCCTTCGGTTTTAGCCGACACAATTGCAAAAGTGGAGCAAGAAATGCTTAAAGATCGGCGTGTGACAGTTCGCGAGCTGTGTGAACTTGTCCCTGAAGTCATTGAGACTACGATTGACAAGACTTTGACCGAACATTTACATTATCGCAAGGTGTGTGCAACGGCTGATCTCCTGGCCCAGTTCGGATGGGACATCTTCACCCATTCCCCCTACAGTCCAGACTTAGCAGCTAGTGATTGTCATCTGTTTCCTGAGTTGAAGTCACACCTGGGTGGAACACTTTTCCAGACCGACGATGATTTGGAAAACGAGGTTGAGCGCCACCTGCTCAAATTGGGGGGAGAGTGCTATGACAAGGGTGTACAAAAACTGCCGCAGCGCATGCAAAAGTGCATCGATCGCAATTACGGTTATGTTGAAAAATAGCTGCAAGTTCCGCCTTTCCATCAATGTAGCATTAATGGACAATAAACATGTTTTCTACATTGAATAAAATTGGAGACCTTATTTTACGGACACGCCTCGTATAACAGCCCGCCTAGGTAGCGTGGTGGTAGCGTGTCTCCCTCACGTTCAAGAGGTCCCGAGTTCGAATCTCGGTCAGGGTGAGTTACCTGGATAAGGTTTTTTCCGCGGTATTCCTTTATCCTTAAAAGAAGAATGTCGGGTAACTCTAAGCTCCATGGACCCTGGACCCATTTGAGCATCATTTCACTCATTCCATTCATCGTCTGATATGACTTAAAAAAGTAAAAGGACGTAAATTAAAATAATAACAGTTTATCTTAACTGATATCAGTAGATAGTAGAGAAATTTTTAAAAAGGTAAATGTTTGTTACGTTCACACGACTTTCTCTACCCATTTCTCAACTATTCTTACAAAAGCCTATTCTTGTCTCTACTTCGAGATAATATAGGTAACCGTTATTAAAAGTGGTTTTATTGCAGATTTCCTTGTAGGTACAATAGAAAAGGGAAATATGTAAGTTTGAGCGACAGTCAATTCCTTTAAGACTTGGTCACAAAGTGATGGAGTTGAAATTCCGCACTGTCTGCTCACCAGGATGAAAAATTAATAATGACTACCCATTTCTTTTAAAAAAAATTGAAGTACTGGACAATTCAAACCTATAACAAGGAATACCACAGAAATTATTAATTCCACAAAAAAATGAAATATAAAGTAAACGGTCGTGATTTGAATTGGCGGGCGATTCACATTACATTTTCAAAATATGCTCCTAGGGGACGGCTGTATTGTTGTGTTGGAAAGATCTTTGTGGGCGAAGAAGTTAGCTATACGAGTAATGATTCTATAATACGATTGTATTTCTTCAATCTAAATGAGAAATTGAGCGCCCTTTCCGGAAAGGAGGTATGTAACTTGTCATGTTTTAAGTTCATTTAAGATAGATTTATAACGAATCTGCGTTGAAATTGCTCCAGAAACTTGTACAATAAGTAAATACAGACTTTCTTACATTCATAATTATCTTTGTTGTTATGATAGTTATTTTATCAGTGCAGCCAACAGGCAGAAATACATACCGCTACAGTAGGCGAAGAGAATTGAGAGGGGACTTGCTGATGGTCTCTATGTTGGATAGCTCTATAAACATTAACAAGAGTTTATTTTAAAGTGCTACTACGAGTAAGATTGCCATTAGGGTGTACCAGACCCTACATCTCTTGCCAGTTGCACAAAGTTCAGCCATACAAACAACGCATCTCTAAAGGTATAGCTGCACTATGCCATTATGTATTTAAATGTTACTAAAGCGCCCCTACTCTCATCCAGATCCAGGGAGTGCTATGCATTTTTGGAATGCAGTTAATAAGTTCATTTTGAATTAGATATTTCCTCTGCTCTACCTTACCCATAGCTACGCTCCCAGTTACATGAGGTTAAAGGGTAAAACCCCTTACCTTTTAAACTCCTACAAAACCCAGTAGTTTTGTCATGTAACAATATTCTTACCTCCATACTGCTATGCAAATCAACAGTCTCCCACGTCCCAAATCAGCTTTGCGTTTTCGCTAGCGATAACATGCGTCCGTTCGTACACCAGAGGAGCGAACGTTTGACAAGCCTTAGTAGTTAGTGATTCGAAAGATAATATTTCGTCAATAGTTTTATGCAAATCCTGTTTTCCCTGGCTAATGAGCAGCTTGTGACATGACATCTATTTTAGTTGTTTGTTTAAGCGTTTATTGCGTGCCCCATAACACTTCACTTTTTATCCAGTCTTCTTATCGTAGGAACATATCTACTCATGTTAACGCTCGATATGCTTACTTTTAGCCAAAGCTTATATTTGTCTTGGAGAGTTTACTGCCGAAATTCATGTTTGTTACGTGAATTTGTTTTCTTTCTCTACCACGTGCAGATACAGAAGGTATACCAGACCTTACAAAAACTCGTACCGAGATTTCACTTCAAATAATTTCTTGAGGCCTCCCGAAGTCAAAAACAACATTATCATAAAAAATGGTCAGTGGTGTGTGTGTGTGTGTGTGTGTGTGTGTGTGTGTGTGTGTGTGTGTGTGTGTGTGTGTGTGTGTGTGTGTGTGTGTGTGTGTGTGTGTGAACAATTACTAAAAAACGAAAGGTTGATTAAATACCAAACATATTTAAGCATCTTCTAAAAGTGGGACAGAAACATTTTCAAGAAAATCCCACACTTTTTAATAGTTGTTTCAATTTGGCCCCGAAAAATCAATATCATTTATTTGATAATGTTATTTAGTTTAAAATATTAGTATTCAATAAAATACTTCGGTGGAAGGTGAACGAGACTAAGAAACAATTGACAGTAAACTTGTGACTGAATAGGTAGAAAAAACGAAGAAAAAGCAATAGTATTAATTTGTTTAAATACGAAAATATCAGTCTAAATTTAATAAAAAAGTTATTTGAATGTTAAATTATTTAAATATGATTTAAACAAAAGATTGTATAAATTACCTAACATGGTATTGAAAAATGGTTTACTGAAGAAGACGTGAAGCGATGAAAAATTATTTAATTTCCATAGCAACATGAAATTGGATAATTTCAAATTAGCTATATCATTCTGTGTATGCACAGAACATATACTTATTTGAAGTGAACCTCCCAAGTTAATGGTTGGCAACAAGAAGCGATCACAGCGCCTCTGTTTTCGACTAGCAAACTAGAATATCTTGTTGCCATTTCTCTCTCTCTCTCTCTCTCTCTCTCTCTCTCTCTCTCTCTCTCTCTCTCTCTCTCTCTCTCTCTCTCTCTCTCTCTCTCTCTCTCTCTTTGTAATTTACGTCCTTTAACTTTTTAATTCTTATCGGACGATGAATGGAATGGGTGAGATGATGCTCAAATGAGTCCGGGGTCCATGGAGCTTTGAGTTACCGGACATTCGTCTATCAGGATAAGGGAAAACCCCTGAAGAAACCTTATCCAGGTAACTCACCCTGACCGAGATTCGAACTTGAGACCTCTTGAACGTGAGGCAGACATGCTACCATATACGCTACCGAGGCCGGCATCGAGTTAAGAAGCAAAGCTCGATTTCAAGTTAATATTGTGAAGGAAACCGACGTTTATAAAATTATTTATTAATTTATATTACAACGTGTTTTGTTCATTTTCAACCTGCATTAAAAATTAGTATGTTTAATAAGGAACTGAATAGGTTATTTCAATTATGGTAAAACATTTCCGAAGGAAATCTATCCGACACCACGCAATATATCATCTTCGTGCCTTTGCTGTTGCATCAAAGGGTAGCAGAATAAGAAATATTTTGAAAAGTGGCTCAACAGCATCAATCCTAACCAGCATATTCTGTTCCAACTTCAAACCACCCACATGGAAGGTGTTTTTTTATACTTTCCCAAAACGTGGTTTTGACCGAAGTGCGTTAAGTTTAAGAAATTGTCAAGATAAACCAAATACATAATATGGATTTTCTAGGAATGCTCTCACTTCATTCCACACGACTTTTGTATTGCCTTAAACGTAAGAGATAGAAAACATCTTACTACACAAAGATATGGACCTCGCTAAAAGAAACACATTTATGTCAAAAACATTGTTTTTGTGGAGTCAACCAATTGGTCAGAATTTTGCAATACTTTGACGTTTAGGATGATAACGTCACCTCACACCAGGTGTGACGTCTCGGGGATGTACGTCACTTAGGCCCGATTTCACCAACAGATGTTAAGACTTAACACGAGTTTAGCAATAGTTAAAACAAAAACTGCATTTCACCAACAAGTGTTTTAGCTTAACACTCGTGTTAAATCTCTTGTTAAACTAATAAGCAAAATTTCTAATGTTAAGTCCTTAACAATTGTAAATAGTCAAGATGGCAGACGTGAACGCAGCTGTTGATGTCGATTTCCTATAATTAAAACCGTAATAGAGTACGGCCTATGAGAAGAAATTATTTTCAGGAGCTATCAGAAGAAAATTTTCTACAGAAGTGTAGACTGTCGAAATAAGTTGCTATGAAGGTTACTGCAGAAATACAAGAGAGGTTATAATAGAACATGCATCGAAAGGAATAGGCCGATCTCGCCTTTGCTTCAAGTGTTAATAACTTTGCGATTTTATAATTCACTGAATAATGTGGATAATACGCTGTCTACCTCCCGTCTTGAAACGTTCAAGTCACTCGTCCTTCTTCACTCCTAGGTTTAAACTTACGTAATACTGAGAACATGCATCGAAATATGCTGATCTCGCCTTCGCTTCCAATAATATTAACTTTGCGATTTTGTAATTCACTGAATTATGTGGATAATACACTATCCACCTCTCGTCTTGAAAGTTCAAGTCACTTGTCCTTCTTCGTAACTTGTTTTAAATTTACATAATACTGACGAGCTTGTTTCATTCTTGTAGTAGTGACATATGCTTTGAATTAAGTTCGTTTCCCATATTTTCCCACGTGACATCTTTCTCTTTTACATTGACCGCATCCGTCCTCTTATTTTCCGCTATATCCTTACACTTCGTCACCTATTCGATTAACAATTCTTTCTCCATGGATGAGAAATTTATCTCGCGGCTTCTGTTTACAATGTTGTTCACCCGCAATTTTTTCAGCTGTGTGCAGACGAAAATATAAACAAAAGCCCATCGCAGTACGTTTAGAAAATAATACGACTCATCCATAGCCTTCTATAGCTGTAAGTTTCTTGGCGTTAACACTGTTTGTTAACATTTTCAGAAAAAAGGTTGGTGAAATGCAAGACATGTAACAATAGTGTTAGCGCTGTGACAATTGTTACGTTAAAGTCTGTCTATCCAACGCAAGTGCAGGGCGGCCGCTTTCTTTGACAACCCCTCATAATCGTTTTACAACATGGACCCTCCTCCTGACGGTCCTTTCTACAATGTTGCAACATTTTAACATCACCGTCTTGCACCTAATGAAACAGAACAACTGGAAGTTGGAAATTTGGCAACTGAGACTCCACGCGGAGTAGACATGCAACTGTCATTTTCAACAAACGGGGGCGGCTATTGGTCCCCAACGTCAGTGTTCCATTTCTGAAGTGTGGAGATAGATTTATGACGGTCATTAGTGGAGGGGAGGGTCCCGTCTTTTGAGGGAATAGCCTAGTCCCTTTGACTGGGAACTGCACACGCATTGGGTAAACAGACTTTTTTTTACATATGTTAACGTCGAGTTTAACATCTGTTGGTGAAAGAGGGCATTAGTGTTTCCACCAGATGTGAGGTGGGGGTTAGGTGCCTCACACCAGATATGACTGCAGTATGACGCTGAGCATCCTCACCAGAGGGCAACCTATTAGGCTGGACTAGATGTACAACAAGGGAGTAGCTTAGGGCGTTGTTTCCTAAGGGTGGCTAGGAATGTGGTGAAGGATTAACTCTATGAAGTGACACGTAGCTCTGATACAACGAAGGTCCAATCTACACAAATGAAGTTGGTAATCCACATAACAATAAGGAATGAGTGAAGATTGGTAACGAGTAGACAGATATTGGCTTTGCCTTTTGCGGAGACTCCTGGAGTCTTAAGTTCCAACTTGGGAGATAGTGAGCCTTAAGAGCATAACGATGCAGTTTCCTCTTAGCACATGCATATAACCCGCTGTCATAATACGGGAACCTCAAATATGAAATAAGGGGTCTTTCAACAAGAGTGTCCTATCTTCAACATATGATAGCTGCTGTTGTTATTGAGTTACATCAGTCATTTTTTTTTCTCATGTGGTTACAGTTGTTATTGACAAATAGCCGTGGGACGTTACAGCATTCAACATCGCGTAGAAATTGTGAAAATTTATTATCAAACTGGATCAAGGTGGAGAAGCTCTGTCAATGGAGAAAGATCTTATGAGGAACTATTTTTGGCCTTAGTTGGATGGTATGGATCTCAGAAACATCAAGATGGTGCCACATGCCATACTGCTCTCGAAACAATCGATCTTTTGACGGAGAAGTTCAGAGATTTCATCATTTCCCGTGGTGGTGATGTTAACTGACCCCTGAGTTCATGTGATTTAACACTGTTGGATTACTTCTTGTGGAGTTATATTGGATCTCGAGTTTATGCCAACTAGCCGGAAACAGTAAATGATCTTATGAATTAAATCACGCATGTTATTCGTGAAGTTAGGCCTAATTTACGTTCTTCTGTCATTGAAAATTGGGCCAGCCGTATACGCGCAACCAAACGAAGACGCGGCGGTCACTTAACTAGACATCATGTTTCAAAATAAAAAAGAATTAAACCTCTGTTATTTATAGAACGTGTTTTATTTAGGTTCAAAAAATGTTGAAAGATCCTTTTCTAGCTGACAAAAGTAGTTAAGTGAAGCTTTCTTCGGCACATCAGCTAAGGTGACTCCACGTGTGCGACAGTAAGCAATGATTCCTCAGAAATCACACAAACCGTCTCTGTACATGTGTTTCCAGAATATGACTTAAAGTAGGTATATTGACAAAAAGTCAATCTGGATTTGAATGTATTTATTCGGAGTATCTAAATTCTATATATTTATACTTGTTATAAACCTACAAAAATATTATGGTCACAATACACTTTTTGCCAACGGAAAGTTATTTTTTTGATCTTGGTCATGCAACAAGAACCATCGCTTTAAGCCTACTGTGTTCCAATATTCTTCTTGCACCTACAACAAATGTTTATCTCCATTAACATGAAGTAGATAGAGAAATAAGCGTTTCTAAGAATAGTTTGTAATAGGAGTAGATGAAGTCATGCCAGTGCAACCCATCATATGTTATCTCCTATAATCTATCTCAACCTAGTTTAACCCTGCTCTAAACATCTGGGTCGGAAGAGAAACAGAGACAGAGATATTGGGACAGAAAGTGGTTAAGCTGTTAATTGGTTTAGCGAAGTTAATGGACGTTTTCTTTTATTTGCATGCGTAGGATAAACCACTCCTTTAAGTACAGTACTGTAGTACATATACTGGAGTCGCTGTGTATGTGTGATAACTTCACGTAAACATCTCTCTGTTGCGAATTCTTCCCGACACGTCTTCTCGCTTTGCTATGTAGTAGCATGATGCAACACTCGCTACCACCGGGGCCTCAGGCTTCAGTGCAAGTTATATCACATTTTCAAGTTGTCAAGTGAATAGTACGATTTTGTACGTTGCGTTTATGTCACCAATTATATATTATAATGTTTCCTGGTGCAGAGTAAGAGAAATACGTTTTGAAGGGAAGTATGTCCATGCGTGTCGTCGCATGGAAACGCTGATGTGGAAAAATTGTTTTCTCTGATGGCTGACATTAAATCTAAAAAGAGGAATGAAGTGAAGCCTCAAACACTGAGTGACCTGTAAGTAAAAATTGGTATTCAAAGCAAAGGCAATTGCTATATCTCATACCCAATAACTGATGAACTTGTAAATAAATTTGGAAAATCCATGTACAATTTTTCAAGACGTGCTACAGTGACAATAGGATCTTCTGAGAATGATGACTTTTAAACCATTTTAGGCAACTAACGCATATCCGCCTTCATCTATTTGTATCGAACTATCAATTTATTAAGTATATTAACACCCTCAACAACTGAAATTAGGCAAGTGAGTCAACCTTGTATATACTTTTCTCCACTTACAAGTTTTTTATGAAGACTATTTTCTGGTCAACCACAGAGCTGACGATAGCGGAGAAGTCCCCAGAAACTAGTCTTCATAAAAAACTTGTAAGTGGAGAAAAGTATATACAAGGTTGACTCACTTGCCTAATTTCAGTAACAATGGCACTCCACTTTCTGAAATACTTCTTTTTATTCTATATACCCTCAACAATTACTCATAATCACCATTAATCCATCGACTTGGTCATCTTGCCACCTCAAAGGGAAAGGTTATATATACTTGTAGCAGAATGTTGCTCTTTAGCGAAATTCAATGCAATTTGGTTGGCAACTCTGCTACTATGATTTCATAAGTACCCTCAAAGACCTTGATAAGAATA
Organism: Mantis religiosa; assembly: GCA_030765055.1. NCBI lineage: Eukaryota > Metazoa > Arthropoda > Insecta > Mantodea > Mantidae > Mantis > Mantis religiosa. Next base: position 72,118,434 of record CM060949.1, on the reverse strand, counting down.
GTTTAATGGGTTAAACATTTTATTTTGTTTCGAGTGGAGGAAAATCCATTTAATCGGCTGCCTATTTTGGGTAAATTTTGGTATGATGCGAGGTATTATTTATGCGCTAGTTTAGGATAAGTAAATTTTAACGGTATCCTGCATCCAATCAAATACGCCGGGACGCGTCAACGTAGTCAAAAGAGTAGTTTTCAGTTTCGTCCAATTCTTATTTAAGTAATATTTAAAGTTTCCGTTTGGTCATATTTGCGTATTACTCTGAAAATGAAACTTAAATAATTGATTGCTTGAACATTACTAAAACCATCGGCGCTATTAACAATGAAACTTTACAAGAAGTCTGTTATTTAACCACTAAGCCATCTATCGGGCAGTTGCTGGAACCACGTCGGTATGGCACCCTCTTCACGGCGTGTTGCCATGTTTGTAATAAAAGAATGAAGCAAAAGCCTATACTAGCGTATCATTCATGCACGTCATCAGTGGGACGATAACTTCATTTGTCTTTTTAACTCATTACAGTATAAATAAAACGGAGGCTGAGGTGGTTGCCTCTGAGAGTATTACTCGACAGAGCGTTGAGGCGTTTCGACTTCCAGGTGACCAGCGCTGTGTTTGTCTCTTATCTGGTCGATTAGAAGAGTGAAATATTAGTAAGTTGATGTACAGTAAGTTACAAAAACACAAATAGAGCATTTTGAAGCTGCGTGTGTCTGTATGATATGTTTTCTCTCGCCTGCCGATATATGACACACAGGCACGGATTTAGAAGTCAATTTCGAGGGGGGGGGGAAGGTCCAAAAATATACGTTCAATTATTTGCTTTTAATAAATAAGTAATCAGGGATGTGCTTTTATCATGTTAGTAAAAAATAAAAACACATGTAATATATTATATTCACATGACTTTCTCTACCCAAGCTTCTGCAAAGAAAAGTTTGTTGTTGTCTTGTTTCTTTTGATAAAGCCTGTAGAAAGGCCTTGTACATTGCACATTTCATGTCTTCATGTCTGCCTGACAGTGAATACAGACGTTAAGATGAGAAGCTTGAATAAACTTTTCCGATTTATTTTAAACTAAGTTTTATTTGAAATATTTATTAAAAGTTTGAAATGATAATTCATTTGGGGGTCCCAGACCCCCTGGATCCCTCTTAAATACGTCCCTGATGACACATTGCTGTCCAGAAGAGATGGTTATATTGAACAGAGTATATATATTACATGGCAAAGCGAGAAGGCGTATCGACAAAAATTCGTGACACAGAGATGTTAACCTGAGCTTATCACACATACACGGCGAGTCCAGTGTATTGTGACTTTGTGGGTTCGTGAAATTAAAAATTTCAATTATACCACTCAAAATGTTATTTATTTCCACCTTATTCCAATATCATAATTACAATTTAATGTACACAATTACATTTTTGCCAGTTCGTCTTTACACGTACGCTCTGGGCGCTCCTTACACACCGCCGGCCACGACTCGCTCCTCTCAACTGACTGTCGCCTCGCTTGTATCGATCGGCAGCCCGAAGTTTCTCGAATCTTCTTTTATGGAGGGGGAAAACATTCTGGAAGCTTCGTGTACCTTCGAGCGGTAGGAGGAGGGGTAAACGAAGACCCAGCCACCCCTCCTGTCTCCCTTCCCTCCGCCGGCCTACATTTATTGATCGGTATCGTGGGCTTGCCGTTTGGGTAACACTCTGTTCAGATGTCATCATGTCTTCTGGACAGCAATGTGTCATACACCGGCAGGTCGAGAAAACACATCATATAGACACACGCAGCTTCCAATCGCTCTATTGGTGTTCGTAACTTACTGTACATCAATTTACTAATATTTCACTCTTCTAATCGACCAGATAAGACCCGACAAGAGATGACCGCAGCGCTGGTCACTTGAAGGTCAATACGCCTAAACGCTCTCTCTGGACTCACTGGACTCACCGTGTATGTGCGATAAGCTGAGGTAAACATCTCTGTATTGCAAATTTTTCCGATACGTCTTCTCGCTTTGCATGGTAAGTAGTTTGATTACTGTTCTGCGAGAGCTAATTTCGGAAAGAGAAAAGTAAGCAAATGTTTCGACTCTTATAAACGTAATAGCCCCACATTTTATCTTTCTACTTCACATACCACATAAACGTGTTCTGGTCTCGTGAGTCCTGAAAGGAACATTTACAACAGATATAACAGTATGCTATATACAGAGTAGAGGGAAGATAGGTGAAATTATACAAACCTTTAACTTATTATATTAAATTAAGCTCCATTATTTAACAATTACTCAAGCACACTGCTATTATGTAATAATTTTGCATTCCTATACCAGGCAGCTCTCTCACAACGAGGTATGTATGGAGTTGAATGTTAAGATGTTACATTGTATTTCCTGTACATCTCGCGTACCCCACAAGCCCAAGAACACTTATGTATATGCAATTTAAAATCAGTAATCTTTTCATCATGGAGTAGGCCGGTGCTTCAGCCGAAACAAAACACATTCGAGGCAAACGTTTAAAAAGTGGTGAGTGGCGAATGATTGAGCATTGTTTCGTGGTGCTTAAAGAAAGAAACCCGGAATCGTCTATATAAAACATTGAGAAAGAAACTGGTGATCTTCTTGGTGTTTACGCAAGTAGTGTACATAGTGTTAGAATGGAACAGCAAGCATCCGGAACTCTAAGAACACCCGTAAAATCGCGTAAATGCAAACAACGCGTTGAGAAATACGACGATTTTACGAAAAGTGCTATACGCAGTAAAGTTCATGATTATTTTCTTTTTCAGAAATGAACCGGCGGCTCTAAATAAGGTTTTGCATGCGGTAAATTCTGACACAGACTTGCCAATTTTTTTAACTAAGTACTCTCCATTGGTTGTTGATAGATACTGGATTGACATTTCAAAAGCGAGGACGGAAATCAGTTATAGTAAGGTAACCAATGTTACTGTATGATTATATTAATATTCCAACTCATAATTTAATCAATTAATGTATAACCCAATTCTAATTATTGTTTAGAAGTTAGCGCTGCTATATATATTGCTAGTGTTGCAAAACATGTGTGTACATGTAGCGTCTAACACGTGGTAAGCTGAGTCAGCTCCGCCTTGTTTACAGCAGGATTAAACTAGCGTGAGATAGAGTATAGTCAGGCGTGGTTAATTTAATTGCAAAGTCATCACGCAGAAATCAACTGTACTATTAGAAGGCTTGACTGTCGTTTAAATTCTGCTGGTTTGCACTTACAAGAAAATAAGCAATAACGTAATGTTTAACTTGATTAATACGAAGTACTTGGTGGAATAAGCTTTCTAAGAATTGTCTGCACACAAGGAGATAAGGTTATGAGAGTGCAGCACATTCCTTCCTTCCCTCCTTCCTTCCTTCCTTTCTTCCTTCCTTCCTTCCTCCCTCCCTTCTTCCCTCACTCACTCCCCCTTCCTCCCTCCCTCCCTTTCTTCCTTACTTCCCAGCCCGGATAGTGTAAACATGTATCTTTGTTGTGTGATCTTGGCTTCCGGTGAAGGCCGCGTCATCTTGGTCGAAATTGCCGACGTTTCGCTCATCTTGTCGTGAGCTTCTTCTGGGCTCTTGTCCGCTCTTTGTCCGGTTGCTCCCGTTTATATACCGGTTGCGAATCTCTGCTGGTCCCGCCCCTTTGTCCCCGATTGGTTGCCTGTCTGCCAATGGGATCTTGCACCGGTGTCACCGCTTTTTGTTGGTTTTGGAGATAATTAATATTGTGTTTTGCTGTCTGGTTCGATTCCTTAGGGCTTTTTTCCCTGTGGTATTCTTCCCTAGACCATCGTTTTGCAGAGATTGCTGTGGCAGGCCGTCGGACGCGGGATGGTCTGTTCGCTCCGCCCCTAGCTTTTCATTGGCTGATCTTCGGCCAGTAGCTGTGCTAGTAAGCAGGGCCTTCCAGGTGTCGTGTAGCTGCCTTCCATGATCTCTGTTGATGTTATTCTTTTCTTTGAAGATTTCTAAACTTTCTCGCGCCAGTCTGTATGAGAAATTATTGCAGGTGCCTAGAAGTTCGGTGTTATCAAAGTCGATGTGATGGCCGGTTGTAATCACATGTTCCGCTAATGCGGATTTTTCGGGCTGGTTTAATTTTAGGCTGCGTATGTGCTCTTTTTTACGTGTTACGATTGACCTGCCGGTTTGGCCAATGTAGGCGTTTCCACAGTCGCATCTAATTCTGTATACTCCTGGGTTTAGCAGCGGGTTGCTGGAATCTTTAGCGGGTCTGAGAAATGATCGGAGCTTTCTGGTAGAAGTGTATCGTGTTCTGATGTTGTAGTTTTTGAGGATGGTCGAAATCCGGTCGGTTACGCCTCGGATGTATGGTAAGGTGGTCCATGTGGTGTCTCTTTTTCCGAGATCTTTTTCGTTGTCCTTCTGGGAGTTTGTGCTGTTATTGTTGTTCTGTATTCGACGTATTTCTCTGTAGGAGTAACCGTTTGCCAGGAGGATGCTGTTCAGGTACTTCTTTTCATTTCCGATGAGCTCTGGGTCGCAAATGCTGTAGGCTCGCAGGAATAGGGTGTTCATCATTCCTCGTTTTATCGCAGGTGGGTGATGAGAGGATGCATCCAGATATCGATCGGTGTGTGTCGGTTTTCTATATACAGAACAATGCACAATATTGGTGGCTTCTTCTCGTTGCACCATGACATCTAGAAAAGGGAGCTTTCCACTCTCTTCTATTTCCATTGTGAATTGTATGTTGGGGTGGAGGCTATTAAGATGTTCCAGAAAACCGTCTATGGTGTCCTTGCCGTGTGGCTATACTACGAACGTGTCGTCCACGTATCTTAACCATAATGCCGGTTTGAGATCGTATGTATCAATGGCCGTATTTTCAAAATCTTCCATAAACAGATTTGGGACCACGGGCGAGAGGGGACAGCCCATTGCTGCTCCTTCCTTCTGTTCGTAAAGCTCTCCTCTGTAGCTGAAGTAGGTGGTTGTAAGGCAGTGCTCCACTAGGTGCGACCAGTCTTCAGGCAATCCGTTGTATTCGAGCTTTTCTGTGATGATTTTAAGGAATCTTGGATGGGGATCTTGGTGAACAGCGACTGTACATCGAAACTGATGAGAATGTGGTTGTGTTCCAAGGGGAATTTTCGTATTATTTCTGCAAAGTGGGCGGAGTCTCGAACAAAGGTCTTCGTTTTACCCACCAAGATCTGTAGCTCTTCGGCTAGGAATCTGCCTAGGGAGTGTGTTGGCGAACCAATGGCACTTACTATTGGTCTTAGAGGTGTGCCTTCCTTGTGGATTTTGGGTAGGCCGTAGATTGATGGTGTCCGAGAGTCGTGTGGGATCAGGTCTTTATGCTTTTCTTTCGGGATTGAAGAGGCTTTTATCATGAGTGTTGTGTGTCTCTCTACCGTGGAGGTAGGATTCTTCTCGATACGTCTGTAGGCGGGGTCGTTCAGTAGGCCGAGCATCTTCTCATGGTAGTCGCTGGTGTTCATTATGACTGTGGCGTTGCCCTTGTCGGCTGGTAGAATTGTGACGTCCGGATTTGAGGCGATTGTCTTCAGTGCCTCGCGTTCTGCCTTGGTTGTATTGGCTTTGGGTGGTTTAGCCTTGCTGAGGATTCCATAAACTTTGAGTCTCATTTCGTTGGCAGTGTGGTCTGGAAGGCTTGCTGCAACTGATTCTACTCCTGCTATAATTTCCTCATTCGGAATTTGCTGTGGTGAAGGTGCAAATTTCAGTCCTTTAGCCAGAATGGATTTCGTAGGCTCATCAATGACCGTGTCGGATAAATTCACGACCAGTCTGTCGTTGTCAAGTTGTGGTGTCGGAGGATGTTGCTGGTCATGCATTTTCTGAAACTTCTGCTGCTGACGTTCTACGGCTGTTGTATATGTGTGTTCAGCGACGGTGGCTGAGATGCGGTCAAGGGTGTCCCAATCTAGCAACCGGACAAAGAGCGGACAAGAGCCAAAAAGAAGCTCACGACAAGATGAGCGAAACGTCGGCAATTTCGACCAAGATGACGCGGCCTTCACCGGAAGCCAAGATCACACATCAAGACACAGGCCGTGGAAGCCTACGCATCCATGTATCTTTGTTCCTAATTCCCTTCGCGCTTACATACCCACGCACCACAATACCCACACCTGTCAATACGCGGACGATCTTATGATCTTCGCAGTCAACAGAAACCCAAGGTATAGCTTTCGGCAGATCCAAACCCAGCTCCGGGCCATTGGCGAATGGAGCGCAAAATGGCGAATGGCAATTAACCCGGAGAAGAGCTCTGCGATTCTCCTGGCGAAAACCAGAGCCAATCGGTTGCAGCAGAACTTCGTTTTATGGCGTCGTGGAATTCCATGGGTTCAAACGGCGAAGTATCTCGGAGTGACGCTGGACCGCAAATTAACTTACGCACCGCACGTCAAAGGCAAGGTCCAGCTTGGGCACGTCGCGCTCAGGAACCTATACCCCATATTCCGTTCAACCATGCCACTCCGTCTCAAACTCCAGCTGTATCGGGCGATCATCCCGCCCATGATCTTGTACGGCTGTGAGATCTGGGGAACAGTGGCGAATACCACATTCGTCAGACTCCAGACGCTGCAGAACAGGGCGCTACGGGTCATCTACGATACTGACTGGAGATTTCCCGCACATATCCTCCATGAACATTCGAACATCCCGTACATTGTCGACGTCATTCGAGAGAGGGCTCGTTCAATGTACGACAAAATTCAAACCCATGGCAACCCTTTGGTGAACTCACTGGGCAGGTATGACCAGAGGGAGCAAAGACGCTTGCCATCATACAAACTCCCTAGAGACGTCTTGGGGCCCCTTGGTTAACCCAAGGGAAACCCCAAACGTATTGAAACTCACATAACGCCTGATGGCTCAAGCGTCAGGCCATCCGTACTCAAAACGGAGCAAAAGCTCTAAAACAGATCCTCCCCCAACGGGAGAAAGTAACAAACCCGCCTAGCTGTTGCCTTCAGAGAACACTCAAGGGCATACAGTTAACACCAAATCTCAAACAAACAAAAACCTACCGCCAGCAGAACAAAATGCAACCAAACTTGACTCACTTCGCAGGTTAAGCCGCAAAGCGGCTAGGTACTGCGGCAAAAGACACCCGGACGGGGAAAAAGAAAAATTGCCCCGCCCGACCAGGACTACCTCTGGACCTCTGGACCCTTCGCGCTTAAGAGGAGTTTGACCTTTTGGAACAGATACTTTCCAACATAGGTACAGTATCTTTGTAACGCCTCCTCTTTCCTGGACTTTGGTCAGAGTGATAATTAGGTGTTCTCATCATAACATTCTGGAAAACGAGTGTCACTATTTTAATATAATATGACAAGCGATAAGCTGCAGCCTGCTTTCCTCTTTTTTTTCTCATAATTTACAACTATGTTTGTGAAGTTATGACAACCATATTGATAATAATCAATAACTAATTAGTCCTTTTTGATCTCTTAAGCGTTTTATACAGAATGAAACGGTTAGTAAAGAAAATTAGGAGTGGCATTATTAACTTTAAAATTTTCTGAGAAGGGTTTTCTTCAAACAACCATGCGGTATTCTTTCAAGTGCATTCGCTTTATTTAGTGAGTGGTAAGTACACCGTAAGTTGGGCTATATTTGTTTGTTTGTCTTTCTATTTTTAATTATCTGCTTTTATAATTAGTTCAGTCAGCTTTGCGTGATTATTAGCCAGACTCTACGCTTTCATGGAAGGGTACTGTTTACCTTCTATGAGTCACATTTGATGAAAAAGATAGGCATCAGGCTAACAGGTAAATAAATTATAAGACCGACGTGTTCTAATTACTGATCAATAACAAACATTAAAACTGTTAGTGTTACCTTCCCATTGTCCTACATATTCACAAACTCTCCATGTTGTTGAACATTGGAAGACGCAAAAGCCTTGACAGATATCTCATTTCATGAATAGAGCGCAATTATGGCTTTATTTGCTGTCATGTTGTCTGGTCTTACGGGAAATCACCATCCTTCCAGAGACCATGCCCCCCCCCCCCATAAAATACAAAATCAAAAAATGACATCCTGAAAGAATAAACTACTTATACGTTTTGCGCCTCCCTTTGCTTTGTTATGTGACGACAGGGGCATTGAAAACGAGACTTGAGAGGCGTTTTACCTCACAGTGCCTCTCGATATCCGGCTGGCTGTCCCTCTGTATTACACCTACACATCATAGCTCGCGCAACCGTTGCTTACCTGTCTTCAATAGCAGTGTTATCTCACTGTAATTAAGTCACCGCTCTGCCTCACATGGCTTCTTTCGGAAGGGAAATAACGCCGGTGGTCGTAGATTTAAGGTACGTAAAAGGACCTCAAGCCTGGTAAAGAGCTCTTTGAGCAATATGAAGTGGTCTTTCACGTCCAATATAGAATGGAATGCCGATAACCGCAGCAGTTAAAGAGCGTCCATTAATAAAAAGCAATTTCATTTCACCCACTAAGGTATAGCTGGAATGTTTATTTCATAGATCTCTATACAGAGATTTCGTAAAGTCATACCAAATTAAATGGCATGATGTCGTAACAATTTTAGTTGTAAGGAAACAATAGTTTAGTCATTTAACGTATTCTACTCCGCACTGACATGTTTGTATTTTGCGAAAAAACCATTAATGTCAATATTATTACCACTCATTTTAATTCCACTAGCTACCTTTCCTACCTTTGCTACATAATTTTCTTTAAAAAAAATCGCTGCTACTATGTGTAAAGTGTGGCTCCTCCATCTGTAACGATTCATGCAGGCTGGCGTACGACAAGAGACAATTATATCTCCGTCCTGAATATACTTTTTACCAATGACTTCTCCGTGGACGTCAGACGCGGATTCACTAAATACGCTGACGACACTGCAATCTACAACCGCCACAAAAGTTTTGGTCTCACAGAAATGCAGCGGCACATTGTCTGCTTCCTTTCACGGCTTCATAACTGGAAAATCGAATTAATGAAAAAATGCCAGTTAATGCATTTTACAAACTGGCATCATACTTTGGCTATGAACCCAACAGTCTGTGTTTAAATATTAATCTGCTGTCAGCACATCAAATACCTTGGCCTGATGTCACGCACGATAAAGTGGCGTAGGTATCCACATAAAAGATACCACCAACAAAGGACATCAGCTATTTAAGTTATGCGTCCCATCTTCAGGAGCAAACAAGCGCAACTGAAGTCTAAACTGATCCGTATAAGACATTCACTCTGTCGGTAGTCCTGTAGTCTTGTGTGGCCTAGGCCAACGCATCAAACAACGCCCTACAATACCTCCACACCACCAAGAGTTTTCCCTTAAGAAAATTCCTTTCCGTCCCCATCCACACCATTAACACCACAATCCGCAAAGAAACAAATTCCCCCACCATCCATGAGGTCGTTCTGGAACGGGCTTCTTGCAACCGGACGCGCATCAGAGAGCAGACAGTTGAGTCCAGAGGTTCTACTCCCATCAGTCCTGGACCAGTAGGACCAAGACCCGGGCCTCTTTCAACCAGGGAGTATCCGAGCTGTCCCAAAGGGCGCCCGGCGCCCTCCGTGGGGCTTTCCATAGGACAAGACCTGGGTTACTAACAAGCCCCCCCCCCCACCTGGTCCAAGGACACAAGACGGGATGGAAGTGGATACGCCACTTACGCGCGCTAACACCAAAAGGTGAAGACTACCGATATAACCTCGGTGGGGCCGCCTGGCGATCTAGCACGCCTTCTACTAGCTCTGCAGCCTAGTATCCGGGAATATTGATGGCTTCCCTCAACCCCGTCCGGAGACGTACCCGATTCCCACGGGTATCGGGAACCACTGCCCTCCTCGAGACCAACCCAATCCGAACAACTCCCAGAGGGAGGGGCTCGAATGTTCGGCCCGAGATTCCTCTAGTAACGTCAGAGGTACCACGAGTGCTAAGGATACGCAGCGCCCGCACCACGGCAGCTGAAGGGGACGGATCCCCTCCCCTACGGGACATCAGAGAGCAGACAAACCTACAATATCCAACATCAGGAAAGACGAGCCGTGGCATTTGCAAACATGCACCAATCAAATTCTCCAAATACTTATGCCCCGCCAAACTTGTGCGCCCAACAACCCCTGACCCACAGCCGCACAAGACTCTGGTGAAGGCCCTCCTTTGCAAACGGCACCATGGATCCCGGAAAGCTCCTTGCTGCTGCCGTATTGCTTAACTGCGCAATGTGTGTATGAGTGTAAATAGTGTTTTCAGTGTAGTGTGTGTAACTGGAACGTACGAAGTGTATCAGAGCGTAACTTGGGTATGTGTGTGTGCGCGTGTGTGTATGTACGCGCGAGTGCCTCTGTAGTGTAAATCAGAGCGTGTCTGCCTAATGTCCTAGAGGTCCCCAGTTCGAATATGAGTCATGATGAGCTATCTGGATAAGGTTTCCCGCAGTTTTTCCTTATTATTAAAGATGAACGTCGGGTGTAGGTTGCCCGTTAGTTCTTGACAAATGACCTTCAGCGGAAATCCAGTGAGATGGCCTACTCTTAATAAACAGGTGACTTGTAGCTGGTAATCTTAACTTAATGCATTTGAAATATTATGACTTATTATATACTAAGGTTTATACATTTTGTGCACAAATTCCTAAAGGTACTTGCTTGCATGTAAAACACAGTCACAATGCAGAGATGGGCAGTGGGTTTAATAACTATGCATAGGTATTCAATATTTCGACCTAGAGGAATTAGATACTGACATGCTTATTTTTCTTATAGTCTGCAGTAAAGAGGAGGAGAAAACCATTAGTCAAATTTATACGTATATAGTATAAGGTAGGGGAAGATAGAAAAATTACTCTAAAAGTCTACCATCCAAGTTGTATTAATTAATTAGCGTGTTCAATATGGTCATCTAATTGTGGTGATATTCCAGCGCTGCTCTCAATTTTTGTCAGCGCTTCCATTGCTTTTATAACGCGTTTCAACATTTTGTGCAAAGCATTTGCATCATTGTGTTGTTAATAGGGAGGTCGTAGGATTCAGAGGTGGAGGTGCTCAATATAACTTAACAGGTGTTATGGGAGTCCCACATGGGAGAGAATAAGAATAAAAATCTATTAGTGGGCTAGTGGTCAAGCCATTCACTGTCCTTTAGCTTAGCTTAGGTTAGCTTAGCTTAACTTAGAGCAAAAGTCACAGTCTTTATTTACAATTTCTAGACCTAACTTATTAGCTCTGGGTAATTTACAAAAATATACCTTGGGAAATCTCTTGTCTAGTATAGCATTTTGACCAGGTTTTAAAGAGCAGTTAAGCCAGTTAGGGGATGCTTATATACAAATTGTGTAATGAGATAGCATAACACTACTACCGATTTGCAGCCTGAATTGGTAAATGATGTAGCCCCCCGGTTTATGGTTTGAATTCCTATACCGAGTTGCTATATTGTCTCTGGAGCTAACATAGCGAGATGTCCATATGTGCAGTTTCAATGACTCAGATATCTTGCTAAACATTCAAATCTCGAATACTTAAGGTATACCTTAAAGACAAAATTTAAAATGTTGCAAGTACTGATTTTAAGATCTGGGCTTTATAATTAAACTCTAAGTATTAGGGTTAATTTATAATTGATCAGTGCTATTTCCCATTAGCAGGTGTTGGTAGGAAGCTGTCAAGCTTAATCAACTTGAAAGTCTTAACAACATGGTTGAAACTCAGGGCATTAATATCTTCAGGGTGAAATATCTCATATCACCTTAATGAGTTACCTTGACCTGAGAAGAGGTTTAATGCACATAAGAGCATGTCACCATTATATCTCAAGCATGTAAATATTTAAAATGCAGAGCCAAAGGACCTTGGTTCGACTTCAGGAATTTTTCAAATCTGGTTTAAATTGTCGCCTTAACATCCATAGTACATGCCAAGAATGTTAGATACCTCACATCATCACTACTACATTACCAATACCTTTGGAAGGGTAGAATCAGACTGAAAAATTCAATACCATAGTTGGAATTTGAACCATGGATCTCCTGATCTCCATCCGGTTGCCTTAACAACTGAGCTATCATGGTCTACGTGCCAGTACAACATTAAATTCACCAACTGACTCGCATTTTTCCCAGTACATCACTAGGAATTTTCATATAGTACACATAGACAATTAACTTAGCGGTGACTTACACTATGTAAGTATTTTAAGACCTGAGCTTTATAGTCCCACCACTATTATAGTATAGCAATGCAAAGAAAATCCCTGTAAGAAATGTGCTGTGGGACAAGGATAGCGAATGTGTGTGGCAGAGAACACTTGCTATACAAGGAGCAGACCGTTAAAAAAACATGCACCCTATTCACTCTGTACATTAAAGCAGAGAAAATTCATTCACAAAAGTAGAAGCCGTCAGAATGTTTTTGAATGGTCTGTAACTGTACTGACATGGGTTGTCATAAACCTGTCCAGGGAGGGTGTGAGGACCTTCGGCCACCCCCCTGAGTCTCGCCCCTTGGAGACTTTTTCTCCTGTGGAGGACTATAAGTGCTATAGAATTTAATTTTTCACTCTGACTCTATCTTTCCAAACTTTGGCCTACACATGGCTAGTGTGAAAGGACAATTAATTTCCATGACCATTTCCACCAAAACTTCCAGCACAAAATTAATGTGATCTTTATATCATTGCTGAAAACTCTGTAGATTTTCATTCTACCACGAAATGGATTGCAAAGACTATTAAACAATTTCCTGAAATTGCCAGTAATTTCATTGCAATTCTCATAATTCAGATAGTTTAACATAGACCAATTCAAAGGTGGCATTTGATGTCCCCTATGTTGTAATACTGGTTAACATTGTTTTGTCAAAGCATTGTGCCAAATTTGTAATTAAGATTCACATAAAGTCATACAGTATTGTTGCTACCGCCCGAAGCAAACACAGGAAAATTATGGTCCTGGTTCAACCTAGTGGATTACTTACTTTTACCTTTAATCATTTAGCTTGCATGTTAAAAGATTCTATGTTCTATATGAGCTTAAGACAGCATGCTTACTTCTGCCATTTAGTTTTAGATATTTAAATCTGTAAATATTTTAATTAATTCATCTCACAGATTGCAAGACCATAAGACATAACACCAATGCGTGCAAGTTTGCTCCAAATGGCTTTGATGTAATTCATAATAGGGAGAAGCTTTAAGCTACAAAATCCTGGTGTTTATTAGATAATAGGCTCAACTATATTCCTATTGTATCATTGGTATAACATTGGCAAACATATGAATTTTAAGCCTTTGGCTAAAATTACTTACATTCAAATGTTTGCACTACAGAGAATGATTCGACAACAGGCATTAAAAATGGTCTGATGTTACTTATAAGTGTAAAAAAATCTACAATGGTTGGGGTGTTTGATATCTACAACTTTCTTTTCTACAGTCTACAGTTTAAATTTATTTCCTTCTAACTTGGCATTAGTGATTAGAAATTCCATTGCCTAAACATCAGTATTCCTTTTGTAAATAAGCGCACTGTTATTTCTCTTTAAAACATCAATTTTGCTGTAATACTTTTTTCACTTGGGTGATTTTGATTTTTAGTGATAAGACAGTGGTATTTGGAATTTACATATCATAATTATATATATACATACATACACATGTATACACATATAATTTGAAATAGGAATCATTAATTTAATAAATAATTTGTCTGTTGCAGATTTAAATCTGTAGGTACTATGTGCACCATGCTTTATATATATCAATATTTTATTATTCAGAAACTTAATAGGTATTACATAATATGAGGTGGCATATACAACATCCATGTATTCATCTTACATTTTTAAATTACTAGAAACTTTCTAAGCTCCAGTCCGTTCTCCATACTCGGAATAATGTGCCAAATTTCACAATTTCAATAGACATGATCCAGGGAAACTTTTCACATCATGAGAATAATTATTTCTCTAGAATTATTAGCTGTAGCTTTCTTTATATCAGTGATAAAGGCTTACACAGCTAATTAAAATAAACAAGATGATAGAAGAAAAGTGCCTGATATTTTGAGAGGCTACAGTCTCATCCAAAATAGCAAAAATAAAAAAAATAAAAACATGCATTTTAACATTAATACTTTTTGAGGCAACAGGTAAGAAAATATAACTTATACTAATGTTTATGAATAACATACTTTTATTTTTACTGATATCTCTTCTACTTAACTAAGGATTAAAGACTTTACTGTTTATTGCTCTCATTTGAAATGGTTAAATCTTTCCAGAGTCACATAAGTATGCTCAATAACTAATATGAAATGTAAGAATAAAGCTGTCACTGATAGGCTGCTATTTAAAGAAATGTATTAACCCTTTCTATTCACTCAATGATAATGACTGAGTCTGTTAAGAATGAATCCCTTGCAGTTAAATAAACTTTACATCGACAAAGTAAAATAGCAAATAACTTTAAATTGCAAAACTTATTTCACTCTTTTAAACTCACGAAACTATGGATTAAATAGAAAACTATCTTTATAAAACATATATTTTGTAATTTCTCTGGAGGCTTAGTTATCTCTGCAACTGATGAATTCTACTATAGACTTTGCAGTCTTTGCCACATCACATAGTGAACCGAAATTAAGCCTCTAGATTTCACAACTTTTGCTAAGCTTTAACAAGAAATATGCAGGACATCACACAACCATTCATGTTAACAAAAACACAAAGAAGAATACTTATTTTCAAGTAATACAGACAAATAAATATTATCTCATTATACTACTGCTAACTGGACCCTTACTTGAATATGCCTAGTATTTTAATATTTATCAAATGTTCTTTATTTGTACATTTTTTTACATACAAATTTGATTTGTTGATATATGTTTCAGCATTATGAGCTGCAATTAACCTTCTTGCTTAATGCCTGCTGTTTATTCATACATCCTCCAACCCTAATGCATATTACTTTTCTGATACTTTCACTTCAGTACATGCTCCATTTGTGTCTTCTTTCCACCATTTTGTTGACCAACAATAGCATGGATCTTTGTTCTCAAGAACTGCTCTCCTGACGACCATATCAAGAAAACTTCCTTACAACAGAAGAATCTGTAGTTAAATGAACATTTCTCTTAAGTTATTCATCCACTTCTGAAAAATCCTGTTTAAAATAACAGAGAAGATCAACTTAGGCTTGCACTGTTAGTCACAAGAAACATGGTTCTCTAAAATATTCACCAGGAATTAAAGTAGACTGTAATGAATGTTTGATGAAATTTATCTTGAGATGAACGTCTTAGCATCTTTGTACAGTATGCAAATTGAGAAAAAAAAATTGTTCTACATGAGATTGAGCACATATCTGAGGCAGATATTAGGACATCCTGCCTATTAGAAAGGACAGTTAAAAAGAATAAAGTAGAGGAAATAATGACAAAAGTGACATGAAATGCCAATTTACTTCTATTTCAATTGATAAAATTATAGTTGGAAATTCTTTGCATTAAACAACAGAGTTGGTTAAGTCCAGCTTAGTTTTAAAGCTGATATATTTAACAATCATTATACATCATATGCTGCCTACATAAAATAGTAGAAGTTTGTGCACTTTTAGTCAGTGATTAAAATTTACTGGCAACATGGTATTCCACTATGAAAACTTAAACTACGAGGAGGGAAGAAGTTAATTCATCTCTGATCTCACTGGAATCAATAAGAGCACCAATTACAGACAAGCTATTTCCAGGTCATTTACTTGGGAGTGAAAAGTGCAAGCTTGAGCTTGTCAGCAATAACAATGAATACCAACATGTATTTCATGATGATATGTATTTTATATATTTTCTTTATCGGTAAAACATATTTTAAAATTACTGAAAATTTCTCAGTTTTTATCCTTTAAATATTGTAGATTTCTGTTAATATATGATCACACAGCAGCAGACAATATAAGATTTAGAAACAGTGTACTGTGTATGATGAAATTAACATGAACAAGATCATAAACATAACTTGCCTAAATATGTTACTGTATTTATACAGAGATTTAAACATGCTCTCGAAAATCTAAACTAGGTATTCTGATATTCCATCAAAATATCTCTTTTTTTTTTCTGTAGAAGTAAATATAATGCAAATGGTAGTGATTAGAAATGCTGGTGTTTTATTAAGCGTCTGACTGGGATTTTCTTGCTTTTATAGATATGGAACAGAAATGATGGATCTCAAAAACAGAGCTGAAAAACAAATTGGTGCAAAACATGCATAATAGGATGATTAAAAAGTAACATAAAAACCTTTCATTTAATTTATAAAAATAATTCCTCAGTTTTTTAAACCTTGTAATCAGCACATATATGAATCAAGTGAATCAATAACATTGAAAACAACAAAATAGGATATAAAAGGGGTTTATTGAAAACAACGTTTTATGTAAATAGCTTCTTTTAAACTTGGTTTCTGCTGACACTATCAAGTTTTTCTTTTAATATATATATATTCCTTTCTTCGATAGTGTAAACAGCAATGAACAAATGTACAAGATAATGATGACAATTCATAATTCTCAATGCTGAGGATGATGATGAAAATAAAATGTGTAGTGTTTAATCACTTTTACTACATGCAGCACCACAGGCAGTGATACTGATGATACGTGAGATAAAGATGGAGCACCGGTGTAATGAAAGGGGAAACCGGAGTTCCTGGTAAAACCTGCTCCAGCGCCTTGTCCACCATAAATCTCATTTTACAGTTGCCTGGGATCAAACCCAGGCTGCCTTGGTGAGAGCCAAGCGCTCTAACCAATCAGCCATGGCATGGCCTTCAGGATGATGTTGTTGATGATGATGATGATGATGATGATGATGATGATGATGATGATGATGATGATGATGATGATGATGATGATGATGATGATGATGATGATGATGATGATGATGATGATGATGATGATGATGATGATGATGATGATGATGATGATGATGATGATGATGATGATGATGATGATGATGATGATGATGATGATGATGATGATGATGATGATGATGATGATGATGATGATGATGATGATGATGATGATGTTGATGATGATGATGATGATGATGATGATGATGATGATGATGATGATGATGATGATGATGATGATGATGATGATGATGATGATGATGATGATGATGATGATGATGATGATGATGATGATGATGATGATGATGATGATGATGATGATGAATGATGTGATAATAGATAAAATAGAGTTAAGATTAACCCGGTCAATAATAATCGCTATTATTAATTTCCTACCTACTCTAATATAAGTACATTGATCAGTCCTCACCCAAAAACAGAGATATTTGCTACATTTCTGAACTTTGGATATGTGATTTACATAAATTTTTTCTCCATTTACTAAAGATGTACACAGAAATTCAAATTTTTTATAAACATATCTTTGGTAAAAGGTAGAAAAATTATGGTCAGTAACTAAAAGTCCATAAAAGCAATTCCATTTTCAAGTATATGCACTGAAATAAGAAGATTACATAGAAAGAGCATTATAAATCACAAAGGGATACTTCTCAGATATTTGCTTTTAAAGTTTATAATCAAATTACATTTGATATATTGAATAGGTTATCATGCTATAAATATAACAACAATGCTTGAAATATGAGTTTTAAAATGGAAATGTGCATGGCAACAAAAGATAATTGTAATATTCCAATGCATGCATTTTCTTCTTCTTTGTTTCACTTTTAAGATCATTCTAGGTTTTCAAAATGAAATAATCTGCTTTATAATTTGTCTTACATGTGGTGAAGGCTTGTAGTGAATATATGAGTTTCAGGGGAATAAAATTTCTTCAGAAGTTTCAAATATTCATATTTTACACTAGGTAGTGGTAAGGATGATGAATACAAACTCTTTACTTCACAAACTTCTGATCTTATGTCCATGTTGAGTAAGAAAAGATGACATCAAAGCATCATTGTAGTGTTCTCAAGATTGCAGCATCTGAGCATTTTGAGAACGAATCCTATTTCCTTAACAGGCCTAGATTGAAAGTAAGCTTTTTATTTATGTCCAGTGTTTGGGAAATATTCCCTTCATCTGTGGAATTTTGTCTAGTCACATTTGAAAACTTTGAAAGGAGATGCTTTGAAAATGGCTTCCTGTAATATGACTAATCGCATTACCTGGTAATAGGAATTTAACCTTCTGGTTTATGTTGCCCATATTATTATTGGGTTTCAAATATAAATGGCCTTTTACAAGGAAATGAACATTTACTGAATTGCATCTTTGTTTTACAGTATAGAAGTGAAGAATATAAATTACAGTTAATGTTTTACTATGATCTGCAAAAACATGTAGGTATGTAACATTTTCACCAAAGGTATCACACTAATGGTTCAGGAGAGACAACATTTGTTGCTACTCTTTCTTGCAACAGTTTCATCGTGAAAGCAGGGGTGGCTCCAGGGATACATGCCATGGCACTAGCTTAGAAAGGGGCAGAAATAAAACTTTAAATTATTTGCATGCTCCTAATGTGGTCATACTCTCTATTGTTCAAGACACAGCCTTGCCTATTAACAGAAAACCACAGAAGCTGAAGACACTGTAAGTTCTCAGTTTGAGTACTATTATGTTACTATTCTATGTCAGATTCCATATAGCAAGAAATTATATATTTCTCCACAATGAGTCAGGACTTAAGCAGAAAGTGGGGAGGTGAAGGGTCAGGAGAAATCTGTGCCAGCTGGTTGCTGACATGCCTATCATTGGCAACACATGCCAAACAGTAGTGTGCCTGTCTTGGTAGCGTAGATGGTAGCGCATCTGCCTCACGTTCAGGAGGTCCTGAGTTCGAATCTTGGTAAAGGTGAGTTACCTGGATAAGGTTTTTACCGGGGTTTTCCCTTAACCTGAAAGACGAATGGTGGGTAGCTCTGAGCTTCATGGACCCCAGCCACATTTGAGCATAATTTCACCAATTTCATTCATCGTCTTATATGACTTAACGTTGGAGGACATAAATTACCACAAAAGGGGAAAAAAACAGTAGTATCAATGGTAGTCATATAAAGACTAATGTGCTATTTTGAGAAATGAAACACAGCCCACTTAATAAGTGTAAAAGTTAGTGGAAAACTGTGGGTTTATATCACATTCGTTATTTCCCCTTGTTCATACTTAAAATTAAATTAATTTTTGTTTTCTAATGTTACCTGCAGTGTACAGCAGATGATTAAAAGAGAAGTTTGCTTCTGCTGGGAGTAGGTACTAAAACCTCTTGAGTGATGACTACTGTTTTCAACCATTTTCTTCATTTGCTGTCAAGAATGTCCTATTTGTTTGTTAAAGGATGTTAATTATATATGTATAAACAAGAAAACTGTGAAGCATTATTCTGGCACTATCAATGCATTCATGCTTCAGCTTCCACTCCATAAAAGTAGAAAACAACATTACCATTTGAAAGTTGGTGTATGTTCAATATGTGTACATATACTTGGTTGATGTCACACATCATTAGTTATGAGATTAGAGCACTGCAAGATTTTCATATTACCTAAGCATATCACTTCATGGTCTATTTCTTTCTTGGCTTAATATTTTGCTGCAGTTTTCTCATAAAAAATACTTGAGCTTAATGAAGATATAGCCTTTGCATGGTAATGAGTTGCACAATCTAAGTTTCTTTCAATCCTTGATCTGAAATGCTCAATATATTTTTAATTTCTGTAATGCCTGTATTTCGGTCTTGATTTTATCACACTGATAATAACTATTCTTTCTTTAATACGCAAAAGAAAGATTACATTCTGTTTAAAAAACATTTCTCTAATATTCATAGCTGACATAGTTATGTGCATATTTTTTTAAATACATCTTTGCAGCTTACTGATATTTAGGTCCTCACTAAGATAGACTTTATTGATTTCTTCAGTGCATAGTGTGATTTAACTCCCTTAAATATTCATAAACATAGTCAACTGTAACTTGAGGCTTAGGATGTTTTTTATTATGGTGATTTTCTCTGTTATCTATAGGAGCTATACCAATAGTTGTAAGTGTTTAACTCTATTTATTATTTGTATTGTTACACCAACAGATATAGCAATAAAAGGATGATAACATACAGTAATTTTTACACATGCTCTTATTTTTCAAAATCCTAAGCTTGCAACTAAGTATAACTAACTATATGTCTTAAGATGTGTATTTTCTCTTTCACATTTTATTGGCCTTCTGTTCTGGATGAAAAGAATAGTTATCAAACCACTTAGATATCACTCTATTTTTATCATCCAGAAGATTAAATTCTTTCAAAAGCTTGCTCTTTTGTTAAACAGTTATAACGTCAAATTACTTCAGTCACTTACCGTTGTATGACTCGCGTGCTGTATGAGACATTGCTCTAATCTTACTTGCATCTGCAACTAAATCAGCTTTTGATATATCTTACATGTTTGGGCAGCACTACTCACCAGTGGTGGCTTGGTGAGCTTTTCTCTTTGTTGGGCCAGATGCTTGTAATGAAAGTAAAATGTGGCTATACCTACATTTTAAAATGCATCACCTTTAGTTGCATTGTCAAAAACACTGCAATAGCTGAAATACGTCAAGACTCCACACATCTTTTAAACATCAAATAGCTAATAATAAAAGATAAAACAGATCTTATCAAGTGGCATTGTTACTTGTAGAAGATTAGAGCACGTCACTTTTCTAGGCATTTCACTCTGTTTTTCAAGTTAGGCACTTCACCAATTTCCTCTTTGAAAAATCATCCTAACACATAGAGTAATTTTAAACTCTTCATCTGAAGTTGACATGTTTTTTGCTGTAAAAATGAAGATAGAGGATATTTTCATGAAGATAGAGCACAGGATATTTTCACAACATATTTCTATGACTTAATGTGGTACTTTTTTGTATTTTATTCACCAAAAATGAAGTTTAGATGCAACAATACCTTATGGCATATATATTTCATTTTTTCTGAAAATACAACGTAGAAAATATGACTTTCTATGTATGTGGTCTTCAAATGCAATAGATTTACATAAATGAAACACTGCAGAACCACTGGCTGTGGCTTCAAAACTATAATATAGAAATTTTATTTAATGACATTTGAGCTTATGTTCTTTAATATTGTTCTTTATATATTGAGCTTCTGTCAATATTGTGACTGTGGTTTCGTAGAATTAAAAGTTTTCTTTGCAGAAATTTAAAATGCTCTTTATTACAAGTAAAAAACATGCTTTGTACAACCCTTACAGCAGGGTGAACATACACAAACACAGTCTCCAAAGTCTCTTGTTGCTTCACCACATGTAAACAAACGAAAGAAGTCACTTGTGATACACCTCAAATAGCTGCACACACACAATTAACAGCTCACTAGCATCTGAATAGTAGCTAACACTTTACCAGCTCTTATACCTCCAGCCATTGTTCTAGAATTCAGTTGGTCGTTCGATAACAATCATGATGCAGTGGGAAATTCCAGACTATTTCTGTCTCTTTCTTTCTCTGTTTCTCTCTCTCTCTCTCTCTCTCTCTCTCTCTCTCTCTCTCTCTCTCTCTCTCTCTCTCTCTCTCTCTCTCTCTCTCTCTCTCTCTCTCTCTCTCTCTCTCTCTCTCTCTCTCTCTCTCTCTCTCTCTCTCTCTCTCTCTCTCTCTCTCTCTCTCTCTCTCTCCCTCTCTCTCTCTCTCTCTCTCTCTCTCTCGGCAAGTGTGCAGCCTTTGCCCACACCCTGGCTGCAGCTTGTGCTAGGGGTATAACAATGCCTCGGTGACAGTATACTATACTAATTTATTATATTAAATGCTGATTGAGGTCTCAGAGTCTTACATACTATCATTAACATTTGAGTGTAATCATTTTTTTCCTGGTATATTCATAACTAGCATAATGTGAGGAATACAATATTTTATGTAAGTAATTTAAAAAACTAAGATAAAGTGTTAATATGAAATTAATGTGAATGTTTTTAAATTATATTTTTACCTTTATCTTGCAATCATTTGGATGCCTTTGACAGTTGCAGAGGGCGTGATGTAGGCGGTATGTGCAAAGCAACATATATTGGCATCTCATGCTCAATCTGTTGGAGAGACAAAACCATAATAACATTACTAGCTGCTGAGTAAAGGTGAGGTACATACTTAAAACAACTACCTTGATAACCTTCTATACCATTATTGGAATCAATAAGCTGTTTTTGTCAAACTGAAATGCACAAAGATCTAAAACTTTAAACTGAAGTGAATTTATAAATGTTTTGAAAAATAATTTTTTGACTAAAATGTATTTTTTGAAGTGGGGTAGTAGACATAAGTATAGCATAAATTAGAATAAATAACATTAGAGCAAAAAGTATGTTAAGCATATTTTTAGTGATTTATGATAAATAATAATTAAATTTTTATGGATTAAAACTAAATGAATTGTATAATGGAATGAAATAAAGATATTAATGTTCTCTCTCTTTTGAACATTCTGATTTTCACATAAATTATTAAACCTTTTTTTAACTTGTTTAATGTATACCATTTAAGTGTAAACTTACTCATTAACCCATTGCTCTAAAAACACGTGGTACCTGTCATCATTATTAAAATTTTAAATTTCTGCTGTATTTATAACTATTGTTCCATTTTAAAAAATCTTTGTGTTCAAAATACTCTTTTCTTTCTTGTTAATTCAAGTGATGGTAGGACAGTGGTAGCAGCAGTGGTGGTATTGGCAGTGATAGCAATGGCCACGATGGTGGCCATGTGGAAGCAATGGTAGTAGCGGTGGTTGATTTCATATTCTAGAGTTTGTTAATGACAAACTATAGAAATATTTAACCCCTTTAATGGAATGTCTGTCTCTTATTTCAGTCATTCCACCAGAGCAAATTTAACCTTGAACCTGATTGCTTATGTAAACACTTAAATTACATTCACATGGACATCATACTGTAGGTAACAATTACATGTAGTTTAGATATTTTTCATAAGATGTATCTTTCCTTATCTATCTGTAAACATATTAATTTTAGTATGTATTTCTGATTATTTCATTTATAAAATCTAGCTTTCAGTTTCCATTAATTTACAAATCGGACAGAATGATTAAAAATGTTTTCAATCATAACTAAAGGATGGAGGGCCTGGCTTTGGATTTTCTTTTTGAATACTTGTAGTCAGATTCTAACAATATATTTTGTAGATTAGGCTGATTCATATCTCCCCAAAGATGATAAATTATCATCTTGAAGGAGATATGACATGCTTGGACATTTTACAATCAACATTTATTTTGAAGATTTGAAAAACAACTATGTCCAAGAGACAGAACAATGTGGTTCAATTTGAGAATTTATTTCTATTAATGAATATATGCAGAATGAAACCAAATACTACTGATATTGCACTGTTACCACAAGCTGATAATTTTACTAATAAAATAGATCTACAAGCTGCACAACTAACAGAGAATTTTGGGGGGAAAAAAAAGCATTGTTTTCTTTGAGGGAATTCCCAGGCCATACATGCAGCAAATAATACATATTTGACAAAAATATAATCGAGGTCTGTATATCAGAACCGTTAACCCAGCTCCATCTTTATGGGAAAAGCTGGCTTCAGAAGAAATGTAAAGGCCTTTCTCTACTGAGGACATGATGGATGATATTGTCATGAGAATTAATTGCAAATTAGTCTGTTTATGATAAATTGGAAAACAAACTTTTGAACAATAATACTAATAAGGGTGAAATCTATGCTATTTTTGTGTTGATAGTTCTTGACAGACCCTTTCAGATCACTTGCTTCTAACTGGGATCACTGGAAAACCAACACTTTAGGGTTATCATTCCAAGAAAATACCTGTATATAATATTCCTTTGTATTAATATAAACACATAAGTATATATTTTTATTATAAAACATGTATTCCTTTATATAAATGTTATAATCTAATTAAGTTTCATCATACCTAATGAAAATATTACTCAATATGAAAACCATACAAGGATCTAAATCCTTGAAAAATAAAATAGTGCAAGAACTGTTTTTGCTAAGAAGCTAATATGAATTCTTCTGTATATACCCTACATATAAATGTACTCCAAGAGCAGTAAAAGTTTACCAAATGATTGCTACAGTACATTTTTATGTTCTAGTTTGGACAACATAAGAGCGTTTATTTGCTTAGTTAACATTTTACACTCAAGATATCGCTTTTCTATAAGCCATTACTGCCACATGAAATTTCAAAGAATCAGACTCTGAATCATTGATTATATTTCTGTAAATCTGAACCAAAAGGCTATCACAAAAACTGAGAACCAAAGTTCAATGAGTTTTACTTAATATCCGATCAACAGAGCCCAAATTAAAATGGTCAATATTGCACAAAGCTCTGATCAATAACTACAGTATTTACAAAACCTTTAAGTGCTTTGTATGGAATATGACAAAGAATATCAAATTAAAATTATAAATCAGTGCAAAATTAGTTTTATCACCTTATGATTATGACCACACTAACCTTACTTTCTTGAAGTGGTACTTTATAATCTTGTAATGGTACAAATTGTGACACAGGTGTTTCAATATTTTCTTGATCATCCCATTCATCTTCATACCTACACAAAGAAACACTTTATTTATTATTATAATATGGTATTCATGAGCTTAATATGAATTTGCTTATAAGATATCTTTTAACCTAAGTTAATGTGGAGGCAAATGATCTTCAAAACATGTATCTAATCAGCATATTGGTAGATAAAATTGCATAATGGAGGTAAAAGTATTGCTAAACTATATTATATATATTATAATATATATTATATATGCCCGCCTCGGTAGCATAGATGGTAGCATGTCTGCCTTATGTTCAAGAGATCCCGAGTTTGAATCTCGGTCAGGGTGAGTTACCTGGATGAGGATTTTCCTGGGGTTTTCCCTTACCCTGAAAGATGAATGTCAGCTAACTCTAAGCTCCATGGACCCCGACTCATTTGAGCATCATTTAACCCATTTCATTCATAAGCATCTTACCATGATACAATCCTGCATTAATAACAATAACAGAATCCAACTTAATATAACTTACTATCTACATTTTATTAATTGCATTTTCATAACAGCAATGCTTAATTTATGTTATATTTTACAGATTGTGCAGATTTACAATTTAAACAACTGAAAAAACATTAAATTTGCTTTATTCATTTCCATACAAAAAGTCTAGTTTCAAAGACCTTATCCACTTTTCTTTAAAATTAGGATATGCATGTTCATTAGACCTACATATGTCAGCTATTCTATCATATTTTGTAAACAATAGGTGTCAAACTATGTTCTTTCCCACTTAAAACTTATATTCAATTAGCAGGTTAGTTTCAAAGTGAGTTCATTCCATTTGTATATACTGCATGTTATTGATGAATGACCTTCAGCAAAAATCCAGTTAATTCATTCATTCCTTCATTTATTATCTGCTTAAAAGAATACAAAACATATTCAAAGCATCATCAAGTTAAATATGTGCAACCAGAAAATCACATAGTTTAATATCTACATAAACAAGTTCTAAAATAACCAGTGAGCTGGTCTACCCTTAATAAACAGGTCAGCAAATAGTATATGTTACGTTAACAGACAACATTTGTGTATACAGTCAACTGTAAAAGCTTTGTGCAGTACAGAGGGACATAAAGCAATGGGCAGCTGCTAGAAATGAAACATTTAAATTACAAGAGTTGAAATCCACACAGGCCTAGATTTCAGGAAATTGGACAAACATAATGGGACAATGCACGTCATCATGTCGAAAGCATTGAACAAGAATACTGGGATAAAGATGTCAGAGTGGAAGAAAGGATTGAGCAAATTACTATCCAAGATAATGGAGTGAAAAGCAGCAGCAAAGATAATGCAAATAACAGCAAATCAAATGAGGGAGAAATTTCAGGAATAAAAGAAATGCAAGAAAGTTAAGTGATAACAGTTATAGAGGTTACTGAAAGTATGATAAACTGCTTTATAGTGTTGTACTACTTCAGCTCAGTGTATAAGTGTATAATATCTCACTGCAGACTGTACCTGTCTTGTAATGTCAACGTTCCTGCAAAAGATGAGTAGTGACTCACATCCAACCTTTAATATAAAATTTTCATTCATAATGAAACATATGACATTCATACATAACATATGACCTGTAACTTGTTTTGGAAAAGCAATTTTTCTACTTTTACATGACAAGACACACTGAAGTAGTGAGCAGACTAATGATCACATTCTTTGTCTTTTCCTTCACATCTAGAGCAAGTCAAATTGATATTTTTATTTACTGGATACAGTTTCATCCCTTAGGATTGAGTTTTCACAAATATAGAAAAAGAAGTAAAAATGTCAACAGTAATAATTTAGACATTTGGGAACTCACTATTCAGTTCTAGACACAAGAACAAAGCAGGTTTAAGGCCAGAAAAAAAAAGAGCATGTGACAGAGATGCATGAAGTAAAATTTATTTAGGAAAAATTCTTTATAAATGTTTCAGATTGTAATATTATTTAGGTTTCCAAAACTGAACTGTATATATTAAAAAATAATAAAATAATAAAAAGGAAACAGAATTTTGATT
Source organism: Mantis religiosa (assembly GCA_030765055.1). Classification (NCBI taxonomy): domain Eukaryota; kingdom Metazoa; phylum Arthropoda; class Insecta; order Mantodea; family Mantidae; genus Mantis; species Mantis religiosa. Next base: position 72,091,758 of record CM060949.1, on the reverse strand, counting down.
AGATTGTTACTTCAGATTGTTGCTGTTTATACAAAGCTTTATTTTAAACTGTAAATTCTTGCATTTGTTGTAAATATTAAGTTACATCTCACACGATGATGGTTCCAAACAATCTTTGTCATTTCTTTCTCAAACTATACAAAAATAGTGGAATGTTCCAAGAACATGGTCTTAGTACTACTAATATAATACTTTCCACTTTCCAACTTATGGTTTATTTGGTATTTCTAGTTTAGAATCATGTTTTACTTATTTTGTACTTTTTTTTTCCATCTCACTAGGACTGGGACTTCATTCTCTTTTCTTTCTTACAACAAATTTGACTATCACTGCTAAACAGGCACACATATAACTGATGCAATAATTGAGTTTTGCAGACTTTTCAAATCAGAAATGAGCACTTCTAGCTGGAAGGGAACGTTTATTTTAAGCTTTAACAGTGGTATGATGCTACTCTAAAGGTTAGCTTCTGTTTGTTTTTGTTTCCTGAAAACCTCTCAGGTATTGATAATACCATTCAGTGGGAATTTATTTTTTTCATTACATCAAGTGACACATTGATTAATATGTCACATTAGTGACTTCAGAAAATAAACAGTGTATCACTGATGTTTAACATTGCACTATTTAGTGTGTCGCTTCAGCCATTGAAGTTAAAAATATGTGGGAGGATTATGAGAACTAGAGACAAGCCAAGTGTTAATCTACAGAATAGCAAAGAATATTAATATCCCTCACAGGGCCTTACCAGATATTGCCCATTTTTAACGAAAGTTCAAGTTATTTAAAAAGCATTTAGCTATGTTGCATAGAAGAAAATTAGTTTCCTCTCCCTCTATTGGCATGTCTCATTAGTCAGCACCTAAAATAAATATCTATAAATGAAATTCTTTACATGTGACTGATTATTGTTGCACTTTTGCATATTCTGGTTTAAGCTTCATCACATTTCTAAAGCAAGTAGTAAAAATAGATCACCATTTAAATTCTATTATATGGATATTCTAACTGCACCATTTTATTGGAGAGACGAATTTCTTTGCATAAGTGGGAAAACATACCAAATGAAATAAGAGGCAAAAGACGCTTGAATCTAAGATCAGAGAAAAACATAATATAACTGGAAAAATTTGTTGGCAGTGTAAGACAAAAGTGGCTTTGGAAGAGCATGTGAGAACAACTAGTAAAAATAGTATAAGGATAAAGGGAAACAAAAATCTAGATCACAAGCTTTATAATGCTCCATTATATACACAGCCTGGGTTAACTATAATGGGGTATGAGAAAATGCAGTTCCAAAACGAGGAGTATGCAAGATTTTGTATTTATTGTATACTAATTATGTTATATATGTATGAAGTTGTATATGCTAGATATTGTAGTAAGAAATAGGAAATAAACTAACTTATCTGCCCCATTTCAAGAGTTTTCAGTAATGTTTAATTCCCATTCTTATTGATACAGCACCACCGGAATGTGTGCATCAACCTGTCAAAGCATCCAGTCATGTTACACAATATCAAGATGGCACTGTATACTGAATGACAATGGTCTAGACTTTTCACAGTTCAGGATAGCTATAAGTGTTTGAATTACCGACTCATTACTTTCAAATAGCTATAAGATGTTTGGAAATACCAAATAATACATCAATTTCTACCAACACTGCAGCTTTGCAAAGAACTGGCTATTCTTTCCCTGTAAATCCATATATAACTGATCATAGGTACATATGTCTACAAGAGTAGAGCTATACCTCTGCAGCACTACATTAACAAAACTCATGGGCAAACTTTCACATAAATTTTAGGTAAGTGTTCTGTTGTTAATTTTGACTATATGGTATACCATCTCATTACCAGGTATACACATTGCCCCAGAAGTACTTGAAGGAAAACAGAGAAAAGCTGATTTCCCAATAGGTCTTGCATTAGAACAATGTAATGGTTGAACATAAATAACTAAAATCCTAGGATGAGCTCACATGAAAATTATACCAATGCACTTAAGAGGTATCACTGATATCTAACAGCAACATAGTGTGATTTACTTACCATTTGTGAGCAGGTATCTCCCTAATAGTTGCCTCTGCACAAAATGCAACATGATATGCATGGTGAAGTGGTTCAGGTCTTCTCAACATTAAACCAAAACATGTCACATTTGGAGGTTTCTCATCTCTCTTCTTCAGGATACCATGTAAGAGCTTTGGTTGTTGTTTGCTCTTTAATAGCCACATTCTTTCCAACCTAGGAATATTGTTAATTATTTGTTTATTTAACAGTTATGTGCATTAATGTGTCATAAGATATTAATACACTTTCTGAGTTTTCATCCTTCTCCATTGAGGATACTGTATGTAGACTGTTAAAGATTACATGAACTTTTCTTACAAAAGTTTGTTAAGTTTTACTTCAAACAAAGAACTTCCCAGATTTTTCAGATTGTAGTTCCAGTTTAGTAAAAGTATTGAAAGTATTATTTATTTTAAAAATATTTAGAATTGTTTAAAGCATATTATATGACATTTAGGAGATTTCTTAATGTTCATGTAAATTGGAGAGTGCAAATTTGGAGTTTACTTATATTTTAATTGTGTTTGTTTTAATTCAAATCTTTAAGTAACAAAAAATATTACTAGTAATTTAAAAGAAAAACTACTGTACCAGTACTAAGTTGTGCATAATTTGTGTTATTTGCAGATAGAAAACTGCTTTAATTTTGCTCTCTCCCCAAGGTATGTCACAGTACAAGATTACATACTTCTCTTTTGTTCATGATAAAATATTATTAAGCGATATTATAACAGTGAAAGAAAAGGTTTCACAGGGAACAAAACTTTTCATGAAAATGGTTTGTATTTACAGTGTGCACTTTCTGTTTACTCAAGCCCTTATTCATTAGAACTTTTGTTGGTTGTACATATCTATCACTTTCTCAATGTAAAGTTCTGGTTCTTAACCACAAAATTTAATGCATGCATTAAATGCCTCTTGCTTTATCAGTTGTACAGTATTGTGCAATTACAGTTTCATTGGACTGAAGGATCATTCTGCTTTAGTTGTAGAAATTGAATACACCATATACTAAATCTCCTACCCAAAGTTATTTAGTAGATTATTATTCAATTTTTTAATTTCCAATATGTACAAATGAACAATTATGAGCCTATGTCATATAATTGACATTTAGATAATAAAGTACCATGACTGATGCTGTAAGTTAACTTTCCAAACAAATTAATTAAATACATGTGTACTATATATATTAGAATGCATAAAAAATGAAGAAAAATGATTTTACAGTTAAGATGGTCTTGAGTGATCATTTTCAATCAATTTTCACTTAATTTTAAATCCAGGGAGACATACCTTTCCCCCAGCCTTATTTATTTGTAGTGTTGAGCAAATACAATTCATTGCATAGAGGCATCATTCTGCTGCATTGTTATATCCAAGGAGGAACACCCCATCCCTGACTCAATTGTTTTCTCTCCACTAGTTAGGAAACAACCAGACTACATTAGGTAGAATAGTTAAAGTGACATTTATGGTAGAGTGATAGATCTAATATGAATCATTTATCCTCTTCTCCATGTGATATGATGGTCCTTGCCATAGTTATTGAAACCTGGAGTGGCATTTATTGATCTGGGCAGAGTGATACATGCCACCTTGCCTGGTCACACATGGCTTGCCAGTCATGTATCCTCATCCAATCAGTCAACTTGTGCACATTGTGAAAAATAATAGTACATGGGGTTTTGTGACAGCTGGCCATACAAATGTCCTTCACAACCACCTTACTTCCCGCAGGCTTAATTGTGCTCTCTGCCAGAGTTACCCTGCAAACCCTAAGAAGTTTCTTGGAGCTCTGGAACACTGGTTTCTCTTGTCTCACTTGCAAGACCATACTGCCAATATCAACTGTTGTCTCATGGCTTATGAGGGCATCCAATTCCAAATCACATTGCAACTATCCTTGTGACAAACACCCATAGTTGTACAGCATCCTGCTCAAATTCAGCAGGAGCAAGGCTTCCTCCTCTGCCACAACAGAACTAATTAGGATCACAGCTGCACATGTGTCTATTAACATCTGGCACAGCTTTCCTTGTTCACAACTTGTTATCCATTCTTCCATCCAAAGCACATAGTGTCACTCAAGGGGGTGGCAATAGAGGCCTCGAGATGCCCTTTACCATGCGGTTCTTATTTGTTTCCCATCTGCTTGTCAACTTCACTAGGTGTCATGCTGACCACATCTCCATTAAACACCACCTCAGATCCTGGGCTTCCTCTATCTACATCATATCAGACACTGGTCTTCAAGTTAGGGGCAGTTGCTTTCTTGGCCATCTCTATCTTCAATTCGACCGTCAGCACCTAGAATTGCCTAGCATCAAATGCTGTTTTATCTCGCTGTCTCACATCCCGTCGACAAAGAAGGAAGCAGCTTCCTAGGACACGTAGCTGGTCGGGAGGTTCACCAGAGCGGTTTTCACTAACTGTTCAATTGCTAAGCCGAACTCCTGGAGCTCCTACCTTGTCTATTGCAACCTTGCAACCCAAACCGATTTTCGAAGGCCTCTCAGATGTCTCCGGAAACCGCCGATGTGGGGAATCGCACTGAGAACTACTTCAGCCCGTTCCTGGCGGCTGGCTATCAGATGTGGGGCTTCATCTTCCGCTGACCATCGCTTGTGACCTGCGCTGGCGCAAATTGTCCGTGGAAGACTTCAAAAGTTGTCATTCCATAATATTTTGGTGGATATCATACCCTGGCGTCTCGATCTTCAAATTCTTAAATATTTCATCAAATGTTTCTTCAGTCACGACGTTAGTTTATTGCTATTGCCGTCGACTCTTCCTTCCAGCACACTAAGCTGTTCCCTGAAGTCTTATAGGACGTGGTCATTAGCCACATCCAGGCTCAGGCAGCTAAGCGGCCAGACGCCGACTTGGGCGGCCGGCCGTACGGCAAATTCGCGCCGCGGTGGTTGTATTTAAGGAAATCTCTAAAGATAGCAGAGGTCATACGGGTAGCATTGGAAACATGCTAAACAAGAAAATTCTGACCTTGCCGATACATTGGAAGGACATTTGGTTTTAGGATAATGCGTTTGACTTTACGCGCAAATAACATGCATTCTATGACAAACTCAAATGTTTCAAAGGTGCAAATTCATATTTGTAAACAGCTTTAGGGCACCTGGCATTATTAGCACAAGTTACTGAGTCAAATACTCCAAGAGGAACACTGGAAAAACATTCAGATAGTAACAAATAATTTGTTTTCCCAGGAATCATCTTGGGCTATTAGCCGCATATTATTGCAGTAACCAAAGCTGAAATACTAAATTTTATAAACTTGCAACTCAATGAAATGTCTTCTTGTTCACCGGTTTACAAGTAAAATGGAACGGAACAGAGTAAACTGTTAAATTGGCCCGGGTGAACGACAAAAAATAAAAAAAAGCAGATCGGTGTCAGACAAGAGAGACCTGATAAACAACTGTAGTAAACAAAAACCTCAAGCGTTCTGCACGTTAAGGTCAGGCTCGTAGATGCAGTGGTTCTAACATTATTCAATATTCCTTGCACCCTTAGAAACAGCAGTTAAACTGTTCACCGTTGAAGCAGCACCAGCTATTAGCTACAGCCTGTCCCTCATATTAAACTTTGCTATAAAATATCAGAGGAGCTACTTTTAAAAATAAATTAGTACTTTCTCTTTTATTTACTTATAGCAAGTAGAGGAAGTGTGCTTATTCCACCCAAAAAAATTTAAAACCGAGATTTCACAGAAAATCTCACATTTTGAGACTCCTTGAATAAAATACTGTTATTTAAGTTCGATACGAAGATTTTCGAAGGGGACCTCCCCATCTCAAATAATGCTTAAACGAAAAATGTTTAAAAATGTTTATTTTCTAAACAATGGTTAAATTTTTTATTACATTGCAATTGGACTGGATTACGTTACGGAGGAGATTTGACACTGCGACCAGTCTTGATCTATTGTACCTGTGCCCCAAGTGGGACATCCCTGGGAGGAAGGTTAAGGCGAGAGATAGAGGGCGGTTGTCTCAAAGACTCACACAATGAAGAGGGCAGGGTCCATACCCTTTACCAGTTGGAAACTTCCAGGGCAGGGCAGTACAACCGGCATCCCACCCACCATGGTGCGCAAAAGGCCCTCCAGGTCGGCACGGAGACCGGAAACCGTCCTACCGGAGGAGGAAGTGTTTACCAGGAGCATATCATACTGCTATGCTTCTACTCTGAAAGAGACCACTGAATGACAGATGATGTGAAATGATAATGGAGATGAAATAGAGGGACACGAAATTCGGGGCGGGAAATGTAAGTAACCTACCCAGGATTCACCTAGCGACCCGAGAAAACCCCGAAAAAGCTATGGTTCAGGTAGTTCGGCCACGGGAATCGAATCCCGATCTCCCAAATGCGAGTCACGGACGAAACCACTTGAGCCATTCCTCTCGGCATTAAATCACCATATGTTTATGATATTTTCACGAGAATTTAAATGTATATCCTGAAATTTCTGAGAATAGCTTTTCAATAACGTTTGTAAGAGTAAACCGTAAGAGACAAAAATCTTACTGCGCAAAAAATATATATCTCTTTAAAGCACACGATTTATTTCAAATGAATTTTTTGGGGTTTAGACATTTTTTGAAATTTTTCATATTAGTTTGAGTTTTTCAGTTTTTTATTTTTTTTACTTAGAATAGGAAATCGTTATTCATTCTTTTTCCTGGTCTTACAAAGCGAATAGAATTTCAAAGCCTTCACACAGCGACTAGCTCTTAAAAGATCTGACTATAGCTTAAGACAAGCTTACTGTGTTCCCATAACCCTATTGGATCTACAAGGAAATGTGTAATACAACAAATTCTACAAATCTTGTCTCGATTAACCTGAAGTAGGTAGAAAAATAAGCGTTTTTTTTTTTTTTTTTTAATATTTTAATCAAGAGTTAGTAGATGCATGTGAGTGTATCACATCAGATCCCCCTCCCACCGCTTGTCATGATAGCAATCAGCTCGTTAAAGAGTTGACTATCGCTTAAATGTTATTGCAATCTCCTATTCCCATTGTACCGACAAGAAAATATGTTATAAAACCACTTTTACAAATGCCTATGTTAATATCAACTAGATACAGGAATGAGCGTTATAAGAATATTTTGGCAAGGAATGGTTAGACAATTCTTCAATCTGGATGACTTTTGCATCAGCCTAAGAGATTGACAAAATCTTACTACACAACATGTAGATCTCGTTAAAACACACAATATGTTTAACGTCCTGATTTCATCTGGATACATTTTCAAAATTTATTGACGAACATCCAGGATGCTGTGGATAATTTGACAGCTGCTTAGATTGGAGTAACCAGTTCCGTGAGTTCATTCAATACTGAATATTTTTGTATTTACGCATTCATAATCTTGAATACTAAGTTTCGTAGGTTTCCAGAAGCAATCGTGATATTCGATAGTTAGGAAGCGTTGACAGTGTATGAAGAAAATCATTAATTTTGTTTTGCTTTATGTGATGCTTTTAACTACAAATGTAAGTGTATTTCAATAGCATTAGCAATGGTATTTTACGTAGATTGGTATTTAGTGATGACAAATAGGAAATTCTTGTGAAATTTAAAGTTATTAGCAAAAGTGTATGAATTGCATACCTTCTCCATTTTAATCTAACAGTTCACGCGGTGTGGGCCAGCTGTAGGAAAAATTGGAACGTCTGAGTGTAGAGAGAAAACAAGAATATGTGTGCTTGTAGTGTGACCAGTCTTGAAATGTAAAAACGGCCTACGTGTGACTGTATAGGTACAATATAAAGTGTACTGAAGAGTGGCCTTAGTTCTTTGAGTCATTATTCTCTATTATGTTAATGAAAATTATTTGGAGCTGTTCTCGCTTTGAAAGTCACGCCTCGCCTCTGCTCGCAGGTCCACAGACCTTAGAATTACCCTACATTCATCTCCCATGACAAGGGAAAACTCTGGGTAAAAAATAACCCACGTAACTCACCCCAACCGATATTCAAACTGGAAATCTGTTTGTCTGATTTTTCCAAACTGTAGGTATATTTTTCTTACGTGGGAAATTGTTATTCTTTGTTATATCCTAAACATGCAAAGATAATAAAATATCAAAGCTACCACACAACCAACGGATCTACAAAGATACATGTGCCTCATATAAGCATAAACTATTCACTTTGGCTCGACAGTCATTATGAGATACTCGAGAAAGCGTTTATGATAGTCCTTAAATGGATTATAAATATGTGGACACTCATTTTTTTTTAAAAAACTGAAATCTTCGAAAAATATTTTATGTGAGACTGGTCTGTGATGTAGAATTCTTGGGAGATGCTGAAATTAAATACAAAGTTTGATATTTATCTAAATGGCTCAAGCGATTTAGGTTAACATAGTATATGTTTAAAATATTTTTATGACAAATGGAATGTATATCTTGAATTTTCTGGAAATGTCCTAAGAAGCCTTCTTCATTCTGAGCGAATTTTGCATATCTCGGAAACCGTAAGAAATAGAATAAAAAAGAAAAAAAACTTATAGTTGCTACAATTCTGATGTGAAAGTTATATCAATGTGTAAATTAGGAAACAAAATAAGAGAATTCCACAATTTATCATCTTCACATTACTTTTTCTACCAATCCGATTTTCTTGGATACTAACAACAGCTAACTCATTCTAAATGGCCTGTGTAGTTAAGATGTATTAAATCCATAAATGAGTAAAAGTACCTACGTAAATAAATCCCGAGAAAAGAATGTTTCATAATTTGCCATGAGTTCCCCGAAGCCTTTCTTCCCGTTGTTAGACTTTCTCTCTTCTGATCGGCAAGAACTGATTAAGAATGTTGAGATATTAAGTAGCAAACAATAACAGATTAATTCACTTTATACTCCAAGAACGTCATTAGAAAACTGCAAACATCTGGCCAACTTCTCTTCCACCCCCTTGACGTAACGTAGCGCCTTTGTCTGGCGCTATTTAAAGATTATTATAACCACAAGACGTACCCATTCTAGCTTGGGTTAGGTATGCATTCATTTCACGCACCTTGGCCCTGCCATTCGATTGTTTTTTAGAACATAGGAGTGAGCTCGTCTACACAGCTGTTTAGTTTGGCAGCTGTTTGGGCCCTCATTAGGCTCTCGTTTATTTTTTCCGTTCAATATTGTGACTTTCCTTAGCCTTTCTTATACTGTAGACGTGTCTTTCAAGTACGAGACATAGTACTACAGTATACTCGTACACAGTATTTTCTATTTGATACCGATACGTTAATAACACAGTAATGCCACTGACTGGGAAACAATACAAGTCAGAAGAAAATCTGCAGAGTGACACTAACAAAACCCAAAGAATCATGTAGAAAACTGTTCAAAGATTTTAAAATATTAAATCTACCGTCACATCTGTATGAATTAAATATATACATACTTTAAAGTATTATATAACGCACAAACTCATCACTCGCATGGAACAAGAACTAAAAACAAGTTGAAACTACTCATGCATAGATTGAATTATTCGAGAAAAGTCCAATATATGCTGGAATATAAGTTTACCATAAATTGCCAAGCAACACTAGAACAATTAAAGACCCAAAATATTTCAGTAAAACATTAAAAAATTCTGTTAATAGACAGAACCTATTACTCAGTAAAGGAATATATGTCAATAATAATCCTTAACTTCAATTTTAATAGGGTCTTTGACTTTTTGTAATTTCACAGATATCCAAGGGAAATGCCATATTTGTACATACCATATTGTGTCACATGATGCCCGACTCGGTAGCGTGATGGTAGCATGTCTGCCTCACGTTCAAGAGGTCACGAGTTCGAATTTCGGTCAGGGTTGAGTTACCTGGATAAGGTTTTTCCGGGGATTTCCGTTATCCTGAAAGGCGAATATCGGGTAGCTCTAAGCTCTATGGACCCTGGGCTCATTTGAGCATCATTTCACCTACTCCATTCATCGTCCAATATGACTTAAAGTTGGAGGATGTCAATTTTTTTTAAAAAAAAAAGGTGTCACATGATAAAACCAGAAGTGTATATATTTCAATGTACACTTAGGCTAAGCTTGTTAAACTTCTAGCTGACGAGTCACCAGTTCACTGAGCTTCTGCTCACAATTTTGTAAGCGTATGTGACAATAAATCTATCGTCTATCTACTGGACAGAAAAATTAAACCTTTTTCTATTACAGAAATAAAAACAGTGGAATTACTCGTAATTTTTCATGTGAATACAAATATGGCAATAAAATTGTCAGATGTATTCTAGTTTTATTGTAATTACAGGAATTACAATTTGAGAAAGAAATCAATAGAAAAACACTATATTCTTCTAAACAGGCACCATTTGTTTAGGTATACCTCAATTACAGACGTCTCTATTTAGTTTTTCTGCTACACTGGAATTCGAGAGCATCCCTCACCACCGACCAGCAACAATCAGCTGACATAGAGGTGCTCCATTTACCCTGGTAACGTCTTTCGAATACTGAAATTGTTTCGTGAAACGTTCTGCATGTTCATCAGAAACTGCACCACAATTTTCACGGAAAAAGTTAAATAAGGGTAGAGAAAGTGAATTTTCGGTGATATACTGTACCGCATTTGAAGATAAGCTAACATGTTATGCGCTATTTTCTTATGGTTTGGGGCAAGACAGTTCCCTAGGAAATTTGTGGAACCTCTCAAAAAGATTCCCAAGCAGCGAGTTATTTTCCTGTCATAAGTCCATCGAAATACTGATCAAAAACGAGTTTTCTGATTTGAGGGTCATATGAAAATTCCTTCTCTATTATTTATTATCCTTGGAAAATTTGAAGTAGATCTAAAAGCTGGACCATCACGATCCAATGCTTTAACAAATTTTTAATCACTCCCAGTTTGATGTGTAATGAAGGGAGCAACATTTTTCTAAATTCAATCAATGGCTGCTGCTTTATGTTCATTGTTCTTGGTTCCCAAGTTTATCGTCCAGTCCAGTCGCAAACTGGCAGGCTGAGGAACAGAGGCCAGTCTTTCCTTTTATAGTGCAAAGTCTTAGCCCAGTTATCTCATTCGCACAGAAAACGATATTTTGTAAATCCTTGTTGTAAGCCAAGAAGAACTGCAACTATATTGTGACTTTGTGGGTTCGTAAAATTAAAAGTCCATTTTGCAGAATTTCAAAATACTTTTTATTTCCGTAGAAAGACAGTTTGTACAGCCCTTTGCAGCAGGATGACGTAACATACACCAACAGTCTCTCGTGGCTTCACCACACGTAAACAAAGAAAAGAATTCAGTTTCAATTCACTACACGATTATCAGTTCTCGACTCGACTTGGTACAGTTCAAATGTCCACACAACTCACACACTGCACGAAAACTGATCATTGACACTACTAGCGGCTCAGCTCCAACTCCATCCATCCATAGCAGTTGGCAGGCTGAGGAACAGCCCGTGGGGGGTTAAGACGTGTACCTGCTCTGAAAAGAGCTTAACCACGTAGTGGCGGGACGTGGATGTTGCAGTATGTCGGGTGAAAATCAGGTAGGGGGAAGAAAGGATGTAGCATGTTGCTCCTCAACGGCTGAAGACTCGGGTGCTACGGCCATCGTGCACCGTTGGTGGATTAGTTAATAAACTAGGAGAAGCAGAAATTTAGGTATCCAAACAAAAATCTTGGGTGATTGTAATTTTGTTTAGGCTTGAGTGAGTGCCTTATGGTTACCGGTAGTGTCCGCAAGCAATGCGGGGTAGCCAGTTACGCTTTAAGCGACGTTCGCGTGGTAAATAGTCCCCAAGAGATCTAACTACGGCACTCTGATGTTGAGGTACACTCTCGTAAAATTTGGTGGCCCGGCGCCTAATTTCACCCTCCACATAACGGAGTGATGAAGCCTCGTGAAGTAACCTTACGGGAAACCTGCATACAGAATACACACACACACACACACACACACACACACACACACACACACACACACACACACACACACACACACACACACACACACACAGCAGGCTGTTTGTAACAGCCCGAACGGGGGTTAAAACGTGTACCTGCTCTAGAAAGAGCTTAACCACGTAGTGGCGGGATGTGGATATTGCAGGATGACGGGTGAAAATTAGGTGGTTGTGGAGAAGGGAGGTAGCTTGTTGCTCCTCGAAGAATGATGAACCGGGTGCTACAGTCAGCGTGCACCGCTGGTGGATAAGTTAATGAACTTGGAAGATGATAGGTAGAATTTTGAGTTATCCAGATTAAATATTGGGTAGCTGTAATTTAGTTTAGGCAGGAATAGGGATCACATGGTTACCGGTAATGACCGCAAGACATGCGGGGTAACCGGTGTCGCTTTATGCGACGCTTACTAGGTACATAGTCCCCTAGAGGTCTGACTAGGGCGCTCTGATGATGAGGCAAACTCTCGAAAAATTTGGTAGCCCGGTGACTAATTTCATCCTCCACATAGCGGAGGGATGAAGCCTCGTGAAGTATTCTCACGGGGAACCTTGTTCATACAGAATAAATAATCCGAAGATTTTTATTCTGTGCACGTTGGAGCAGTACCAGGTTTGAGCCTGCATCCATGCCTCAGACTTCACACGCGTAGAGCATGACAGGGAGGACCAGAGCCATAAAGAGGCGCAACTTTAGGGAAACAGACATCGTAGACCTAAGCACAGGGTAGAGCGATGCCGCGGCACCACGCGACCGATGCGCTCACTCCCGGATGTGTTCCCGAAAAGTTAGGCCCTTGTCCAGCTTGACTCCCAAGTATTTGATGGAATTCTCCCACCTAATCCTTTGCCCAAAGTAGGTGAATGTGGGGAAAGCGGCGCTTGGTGTACAGAATCGCTTGGCTTTTCTCCGTATTAATGGACAATCGCCAAAGCATGCACCAATCCTGGAGGAGGTTGAGGTAACGCTGAATGGGGTTGAAGGTTCTGCGTGGGTGTCTGTTTGTGGAGTATAACACCACGTCGTCAGCGTATTGCGCTATGTTGACGTGCTTTTCAGTGGGAAGGTCAGCCACGTTGACGCTATAGAGCGTCGGGGATAACACAGAACCTTCGGGGACTCAGCCGCGGATAGAACTTCGTGTAGATGTTTTTCCCGCCACTGAGACTGTGAAGAATCTATGATTTAGAAAGGAGTGAAGATGTATGACATGAGTGGGTAGCTCCAGTTGGATGAATTTGTATAGGAGACCCGCGTGCCAGGTCGTTGAGAAGGCCTTTTTCACGTCCAGAGAGACCGCTGAGGTGAGTGCCTTGTCCTGGAAACCCAGGTCTGCAGCCTCCACCGCACGCAGCAACTGCTGTGAGGTAGAGTGCCCAGGACGAAAGTGGAGGGATGGCTTGAATGTCTCCCAGCAGGGGGGACAAGCGGGCTAAGAAGAGTCTCTCGAAGACTTTCCAGAGAACAGAAAGGAGGCTGATGGAGCGGTAGCTAGCAGGATTAACCGGGTCTTTCCCTGGCTTCAAAATGAATATCACCCGACAATATGAGTCGGGCGACCCAGACCTCACGGGTAATGAGTGGGTTGCCATGGATCCTCAACTCGAAGTGAGGGTCCGCATCCACCATGCGGATAATGTCACTGCCTCTCCTATCCGCTCGGGGACCATAATTCCAACGCTGATGTTTAGCATTGAAATCCCCAGCCTTAATGACTCTAGGATGTAAGGATAAAATGGATAGGTAGTCGTTGGCTACGAACTGAGTACAGGGAGGGTGGTAGGCAGAGACTACCAGGACATCAGAAGCACCAAGATTCACACAGGCTGCCGTAGCTTCAAGAGTCTGGAGTTGTGGAAGCTGGACAGCTCTATGGACAACACTTCTCCTCATCAGGATCGTCGTGCCACCTCCTCGGCGACCAGCACGATTCGTTCGGAGGCAGTGATAGCCCGAGAGATGGAAGGGAATCTGGGGGCGGAGATGTGTTTCCGACACCACGATGAGGTCCAAAACGTTGGATCTTGCAAAACGTAGGAGCTCGGGCCGTTGAGCCGCCAATCCCGCCGCGTTCTAGAACGCGAACCTGAACGAGGTACTAGATCTAGTTCGTGCTACCATTCTGAACCGGCTGGATAAAGGAGGTCAGAAGGGCAAGCCCCTCCATGGCTGTCACCATGCGGGTTGCGGGATCGAAAGAGGAGATGAACCTCACCAATAGTTCGGAGAGTCGCTCACCATGGGTCTGTAACAGCTGAAATAGCCACGTCAGCAACTCCGACTGTGATGAGGTGGAGGGAGTAGCATTGGAAGTTTGAGGCGCGGTTGGGTCCTTGAGCTTCGAAGGTGAGGAGTGCCGGGGGGCTGGCCTACCTTTGGCTCTCTCGTCCCTTAGCTGGCGAGCAGGCTTGGGATCAACAGTCCCGCTCCCAGCCTCGGAATCTGAGACCACCCTTCTGGCCGCCCTACGTCCCTCCTCCCTTCTGGAGGTGGTGCTAGGTGGGGCTGGAGCTGTGCGTGGTTGTGTATCCTTGGCTGTGCGTGATTGTGTGTCCTTGGCTGTGCGTGGATGTGTCCTTGGGTTTTTGAATTTTACCCCGCAAAGACGTTGAGCCACTGGCTGGTTTGCGCACCACCTCAGCAAAGGATGGGGCGCGGTTGGAGCTGGGCACTTGATTCCCTGGTGCTATGGAAGAGGTTGCCCTCTCCGCTTGTGGTTCAAAACGGGTGTTCTGGGTTATTGGCCCTGGAGCTGGTCTACTAGAGGCAATAACGGCCTTCCTGGTAGGGCAGCCTCCATAGCACGCTATGTGCCCTCCTTTACAATTGGCGCAGGTCGGAGTTTCCGTGATGGCACGGGGGCAGTCCTCTTTGTGGTGGGTGCCACCGCACCTCAAGCAGCGAGGATTACGGTGGCAGAAGAGGCTGGAGTGATTAAACCCCAGGCAACTATAGCATTGTGGGGGCCTGCCAGAGCCTTTGGCCGGTTCCAGGGTCATCCGGAGGTAGCAGATGTTGCGGAAATCTTCTAATCTGACCTTTGGGTCATTTACCCGCTCTACCACAAGGGACAGGGGTAGGGGAGCTTTAGTACCCTGGCGATCTGGAGCAGGTCGGGTGAGTGCTTCACAATTCTGGGGATCATGCCCTGGCGGGTGAGGTCTGCCCTTATGTCATCCACGGAAGTGTCCGCAGGTAACCCTCGAATGACTCGGCGCACTTCGCGGGCCTTATTCAGGCCAAAGGTGAAGTGGGGAATTTGTCTCTGAGCTGCAGCAGTAGTTTGGTGTAGTCCTCTCGTTCTTCGCGTGGAAGACAAACCGGCTTTTGCTCCTGTTCACCGAGCACTCGTTCTCGAGGGGCGGCATAACCTCCTTAAGGAAGCCTACCGTCCCCGAGAAGTTGTCAACAATGATAGGCGGTGTATGCCGACTTTGTCTTCCAGTCTGGCTTTGACCGGAGGTGGAACCTGGTCGTCGGGTAGACTGGCCAGAGGGCACGCCCTCTGCAGCCAGTCTTCCTGTCCGCCTTGTTCTCCGTGCCGTTACTACGCGAATGTACCGCACTAGTCATCTCGGAACAGTGGAACACCACACTGCAGTCCTTAGATGCGCAAACCACTACGGTATGGAGAATTGCCAGGTGCCTAACCAGGGACAAGGTTACTATTCCCCCTCTTCATATAGGGTGAAGTATTGCGACAACAGATGAAGAGAAGGCAGAGGCACTAGCGGACGCCCTTGAAAGCACATTAACCCCTAACTTGACACCGTCACTATCTACGTTTATTAAAGAAACAGACGCTCTTACACAAAACTTGCACGAACGACCGACGCATAACCAAATTAGAAAAACTCATCCAGCGGAAATAAAATGGCTCATACAGCATCTACCAAAACGAAAAGCATCTGGACCAGATCAGATTTCCAGCATGGCGCTGCAAAATATTCCACCAAGCGCACTGCAAATACTTGCAAAAATCTTGCATAAACAAGGCAAGGATCATACAGACCAATTAGTCTACTGAATACAATGAGCAAGCTTTTGGAAAAAGTAATAGCAAAACGATTAAATGCATTTGTGATTAAACACAATCTGCTCATCCCAGAACAGTTTGGATTCAGGGCGAAGTACTCCACCACCTTGCTACTCATACGCGCCACTGAGCATATAACTAAAGGCTACAACTTCAAAAAGTCAACGGGTGCTGTCCTATTGGACATTGGACGTGCCTTTGACGCGTATGGCACGCAGGCCTACTGCGAAAGATGAAGTACTCATACAAATTCCCAGATACAATGACTAAATTAGTTGCAAACTATCTGTGCAACCGAAATTTCTCCTCGGTAGCAAATAATGCCATATCCACGCTCCACCCAATAAATGCAGGCGTTCCTCAAGGCAGTATATTGGGACCACTATTATTCAATCTATACATTAATGATATGCCGAAAAATCCAGCCAGCACATATTTCCTATACGCTGAAGACACCACTATCATGGCTCAATCAGGCAGATTAACATTAATACATAGACACTTACAAGAGTCACTAATTCGGCTAGAGCCATGGCTCACTAAATGGCGAATCAAAGTGAATACTGCAAAAAGCGAAGCCATAATATTCACTAAGCGCAAAAAGCACATCACCCGAGACACGGCCTTGCTCCGCTAACGCTGTTCAACAACGGCATAACACGGATACTAAGGTCAAATATCTCGGACTAGTAATGGACCAAGGTCTCACTTGGAGACCGCATATAGACGAGGTTAGAAGGAAAGCATACGCGCAATTGCGCAAATTATACCCGCTAATAATCTTAGCAGCTCGTTAAAGCTCCAAGTGGGGTTAACGCTTTACAAAACAATCATTAGACCAATAGTGATTTACGCAGCGCCGGTATGGGGGTACGCGGCAAAGACATACATCAAACGTATACAAACTCTTCAAAACAAAGTACTAAGAATAATATGCAGAGTACCAATTATCACGCCTTCAAAAGAACTACACAATGACTTACATATACACACAATCGAGCAATTTATCAAAAAATTATCATACGATATGTACAGTAAACTATCCGCACACCACAACACGTTAATATCTAATCTCGGTCAGTACGAGACAACGATTGACCGACACAAACGACCACTCTCACTTTTTGACAGAAACCTCACAAACCCAGACATAGACAACGAGATTGCTGACTTCTTAAATAATCTGATACACTGACACTTGACTTCACTACTGTTACAGGAGGGACCCCAGATGACAGTCCTTCAAGACCTTGAGCTACCCAGCCAAGGTGGACCCGAGGGGAAGAGGGCCCCCTCAAGTGACACACTCCCCGCAGCTGCACCGTCTTCGACGAGTATGCTACTGCGCCCAAGTGTGGACACCACGACGACCCAGCGCGAAAATGGACCGATTTACACGACCTAACAAGGCTCCCACGGAGGGAACCACGCACAGCTAAGTTATTACCGCTCCCACCAATTAACCACTCATATCCCTGCATGATAGAAGTACGCAAATATTAGTATACGCACGTAACTTAACGGCACGCATTTACCTTTGCACGAACACCTTAACTCACCCTGGCTGTACTCAGGATTCGCTCAGGGCTACAGCCAGGGATCTCATCCTTTGACGCGCTCGCATGCAATGCATGCCAGCATCATATGTTACGGGAATAACCGGAGTGCTAATGCGGGACCCGACTAACACACGAATTAACACACTAATTCTCCCAGCATGTTAGGACTCTAACTGCATGAGGGAGGCGATTTAGCGCACGGCACCGCATGCCGGTCGATCGCCACCGGGGGCGGTGGATGTGGGGCCGCCCTTAAAAAAAATTATTCTGTACACGCTGGAGCAGTAGCAGATTAGAGCCTGCGGTCATACACCAGACTTAACACGCGTAGAGCATGATAGGGAGGACTAGAGCCTGAAAAAGGCGCAACTTCAAGGGAACAGACATCAGAGACCACCACACAGGGTATAGTGATATTTTTCTAATTTACGTCCTCCAACGTTGTCATAACAGACGATGAATGGATTGGTTGAAATGATGCTCAAATGAGTCTGGGGTCCATGGAGCTTAGAGCTACCCACATTCGTCTATTAGCATAAGGGAAAACCCCGGGAAAATCTTTTCCAGGTACCTCACCCTGACCGCGATGCGCAGGCACCACACGACCGATGCGATAGCTTCCGGATGTGCTCCCGAAAAGTTAGACCCTTATCCAGTTTCACTCCAAAGTATTTGATGAAACTCTGCCACCTAATCCTTTGCCTAAAGTAAGTGAATGTGGGGAAGTTGGCGGGAAAGCGGCGCTTGGTGAACATGATGGCTTGGCTTTTCTCCGTGTTGATGGACATTCGCCAAAGCGTGTACCATTTTTGGAGAGTGCAGAGGTGTCATTGTATGGGGTTGAAGGCCCTGCATGGGTGTCTATTTGTGAAATATAACAGCATGTCGTCAGCATACTGTGCTATATTGATGTGCTGTTCCGTGGGAAGGTCAGTCAAATAAACGCTATAGAGTGTTGGGGATAACACAGAAGCTTTGGGGACTCCACCTCGGATGGACCTCCGTGTAGACGTTTTTCCTGCCACAGTGACAGTGAATAACCTGTGTTTTAGAAACGAGTGACGTAAGTGTGTAATGTGAGTAGGTATCTCCAGATTGATAAGCTTGTAAAGCAGACCCGCATGCCGTCGTAGAGAATGCCTTCTCCACGTCGAGACACTGCTGCGGTGTATGCCTTGTGCTGGAAATCCAGGGCTGCAGCCTACACCACATGCAGCAACTGCTGAGACGTAGAGTACCCAGGACGATAACCAAACTGGTGAGGAGGGATGGCTTGAATGTCACCCAATAGAAGGGACAAGTGAACTAATCCAACTCACTCAACCGTCCGTGGTGCTATTTATACCCGGGCCATCGTTTCTCGAAACTTGTCGAATTGCATTGAATTTTTCAGTCTGGCTCTACTCATTCAAACCTTAGCCTACACATGGCTAATGTAGAAGAAATGATTATTTCCATCAATTTACCTAAAAACATAGTGGTTTACTATGAAGCCTGGGACTTAAGTACTTACAGCATAGTTAGTCGCCACATAAAGTATGTTATCTCATTGTATATGAGAACCCATTGTGGTTTACTGGGAAACATACGAGTCAGATGGAGAATTTAATGTCATGTCGGCATGTTGCCCATCGTACCTCAGTGGTTTAAAGCAACCAGATGGATACCAGAAAATCCGTGGCTCAAATCCCAGCTATGGCATTGAATTCTTCAGTCTGGCTCAACTCATTCAAATTATACTAAATTTGATAACATAACATTTGATAACAACATAATTGTAATCATTTGATAAATCATAATATAATCATAAAAATGTATGATGTATAATTAAAAAGTATATGAACAGCCTAATAAAACTGTCATATTTTGGAACAGTACTCGAAAATACATACAACTAAAATATTTTTTAGAATATGACAAAAAAATCAAAAGCTTGAGTCTCATGCAAAAGTGGTATAATAGTGGATTATTTTCCTTGAATTGTACACTTTTAGAATGGTCTATGGATTTACCATATAGAAAAAGAGAAAAATGGATTCTATCTTAATGCTAGAAGTAGACAATGTTCATATTTGCCTGATTATGTCACAATTTTTGCTACAGACTGCAGAGGAACTTCATGATTTTCACAATTACTCTTTCCTGAAATGGTGCTCCTCTATAAATACTTTCCAAGATAGTTTGATTACTCCAAGAACTGTCTCCAGTTCAAAATTTCATTTTGTTTGGATGCTAAGATCATGCTGCTTTGCTTACAACGCTCTCTAAATATTTAACACATATAATGAGAAGGCATAGGAATGACTAAACTTTAAAGCCAGGACAATGGAGACAAGGTCAGACTGTTAACTGGATAACAGGCAGGGAGACTGTAGATAACAAAACATCTTGTAGTCTTTTGGTATTTGAAGATAGGACTCTCATTGGTTTTCACCTACCTGTCAATGATCTTCAGCCTCATTGGTTTGCAATCTTTAGTTTGAGTGTAAATAACTTGAAGCAAACTGCTTGAGAAAATTTAAACCAGGTAATTAATGACGGCCTGCACTACTGGCTTCACTTCTCTGATAGCAAATGTGAACTTTGCAAAAAAGGACCCACATGCACTCTTAATTTTTGTCCTTTTCATAAAGAGATGCCCATTGGTCCAGGAAGTTAATAATGATAAAGCATATTTTGCTCATTTAGTGGATTCTTTGGAAATTGAAATCAAAGCTCTTTATATGCAATTAAAAACTATTTGCAGTCTTTACACACAGTTTAACAGTACTCTTCATGCTGCATATGTCCCTTGATATGCCTTGCCTTTCCTAACTATATATACTACTTTTTATGGCTGTAGTTTTTGATTCATGGTTAGATTTTATAAACATTTTATAATTTTCTAATAGATTAGATTAGATTGATTTGCGTTCAGTAGGTTCACTTGTAGCCAGAAAAGGCTGTGAACATTGAACATGTCTAGAGGTATAAAGTTTAATAGCGTATATATGTACAAAAGTTAACATAAGACACATGTTATAGTACACAGGCAATATGAACAACAATATGGAAAACAAAGCAGGGATAATTATATTTGATACAAAATGAAACACTTTTTAAACCAGCTTTCACTTGGCTTATGCCAGTACGTCTCAACCTTTTTGCAATGGATACCATTCTTGTTATTTATTAAATACATATAGATTAAAAATAAACTTTCAGCTTGCATCAAATATTTATAAGTAATGATTTGTCATTGGAATAGTTAAATACTACTTATAGAGCTACAGAAGCATTATCAGGATAATTTGTCATTCAGATAATCTTGTACAGAATAAAAAGATTTTGAGCAAAGGTACTCTCTAACAGCTTTTTTAAAAGCACCGAAATATATGTTTCATATTCACTCCCATGTTTATATTTCTAGACTCAGTGGAGGATATGGAATGATTCTAATTAAAGAGATATTCTGCACCTCAGTAGAATATAAACTGTGAACTCTTGAATTGGAAATAAGTTACTAACTCAGTCCATTGCTGTGATTTGTTGCACAAACAAATACCATTTGGCAGGGGAAACAAAAATTCATAATCGTGATTCAATATACAACTTTCTTCCATGCTACTTACCTGCTACTTTGTCAATAAGATATACACTTTTATCAGTCCATTATGTGTTTATGCTATACAATCTCAAAATGATACCTGTAGTGACACAACATAAACTTTCTAAAATGACATTAAAAGACTTATTTTATTACTTTATTAAAACTTAAAAATCACGCATGGCACTATTAAAAATTGAACATCCCATCCTCAACTGATTGGCAACTGACCACTATCTTCACAACTGCTTGTCATGTGGGTCACTCACCAATCAGCTAAAGATGGAACTGGGAGGTTCCGAAAATGTTCCCATTTTTAATAGTGATGTGGGTGAAGTTTTAAGTTTTAAAAAATGTGACTCAATAAGTCTTTTAATATAAAATTAGTTTAAACGTTTAACAATACTTTTACTCATAACCATTTTAATTCTAGAACAAATTCTTTAAAAATCACTGCTAACCAAATTACATTAGATGGATATGTTTAGGACTGTTATATCCTTTTATGTGATAAAATGAGAGAACTATTTGTAAATAGCTGCCAGTGATTACGAATACTAGTTGCTTTATTTCATATTCAAATGGTTAAAAAGACAGACTAGGCACTTGCCACAAAATATTGTATTGACTTTTTTCAAGACAATGAAATTGGTCATGAAATGTTGAACATTGGGGTTACCATACCTACCTAGCTACCATTTCTATAATATAATTTTTTCTATTCAAAAATGTAATATATATAATGGAACATTAACACAGATGACTTGTGTTTCTGAGAAAAATTTGTTTTTGATTCACTAACCACTAGTCCTACTATGTCCTTCCCTTCTTTAACACTTACAGTATGTGGAGAAAGTGTAGCATTTTACCCAAAATTTGATATTTCATTCTGAAATAATGCCTTGAGATCCCTGAATTTTTAGGGAAAAGTCTGCCTGTCTGCATGTGTGTGCATGTATTTGTATGCGCCTACATGTTGCAGTATAACTCAAAAACAAAATGTTTTATTAGTTTTAAACTTGGCATTTAAGTTCAGCATCTCCCAAGGAAGTAATGCCATAAGTTTTCAAGAAAATCCACTAACCTTTATACAGAACACTTTTAAGTACTTTTATTTTATCAAAAATGTCTATGATAAGCTTAACTTACTACAAGTATAAAATGTTTGGCAAATAAAATGCAAATCTTGAATGTTCTGGGAATAACCTGCAAGTCATCTACAATCAACAAGGCCATGCCGTGGCTCAGTGGTTAGACCGCTTGGCTCTCACCAAGGCGGCCCGGGTTCGATCCCAGGCGACCGCAAAGTGAGATTTGTGGTGGACAACACGGCGTTGGGGCGGGTTTTCTCCGGGACCTCCGGTTTCCCCCGCCATCTCATTCCACCGGTGCTCCATCTTCATCTCATGTATCATCAGTGTCACCGCCTGCGGTGCCGTATGTAGTAAAAGCGGGCGTTAAACACTACACACACACACATACAATCAACAACATTATAGACAAGATAAAACATAACTAAAATAATAAAAAAAAGACTTCTAAACTTCTTTTATATAATCTGCACTATACAAAATCACTAATGAAAAATTGACATAAAACTTACAATTAACAATGATATGTAATCCATTTCTCAGCCAGCACATGAATTAAAGATTAATAAACTTCATCCTGTACCCCTCTTGCACTTAATAATAAAATATGTAATGAAATCACTTCTACAATGTTATTTTGACTAACAAAAGTACATAAAAGAATAAGCTTTCAAATGATTTGTAAAACTGAGGTCATATTAATATGATACATCAGACTTTTTTTTAATGAATAGTTGTCCTTTTGGGACAGACTAAGTGTGTTCTGCAAAGATAATTTAGAATATTCCTATCAGTAATGATTATTACAGTAGTAGTATTCAAATGTCCTGAAACCCTTGATTTGTCATTAGCTTTTGGGCTTCCCAATAATATTCAATAATCTGAAGTGATGTCCCAATTATTTTCTGACTAAGGACTATTATTATATTAATAATTTAGAGTATTCAAAACTTTTGAACTCATACAACATCTCTTTTGAATTCTGATAGCATAATCAGCCCTATACCTTCGATCTCAATTAGATAACAATACATCTTACTTATCATTAAACATTAAGAGATTAATTGATGCTTGGCTACAAACAGATTCAAAGAGATGTGTCTGCTTTTGGAACTGAAAATGTTGACTTAAGTTGCAAGCTAAATCAACCTTAATAAATACAAATTTTTAAAGCTTTTGAAAAGCTTACATTAAAATGAGCTGACAGCTTTTCAAAATGCTTTTTTCTCCACTCATGTCTATTTATTAAAAAGTTCATTTTTGTAGCATTGGCTAGAATGGAAGCAGTTAATAATTGGAAATTTAGTCATTCTTCCACACTAGCCATGTGTAGGCTGAGATTTGGAAATTTAAATTTCCAACAAATAACCTAATAGTGGTAACTATAAAACCTGGGACTTCAGTACTTAACAGTACAGTAAGTCACCACAAAAGGTGTGTATCTCATTAAACCCCTAGTGGTTTACAGGGAAACATACGAGTCAACTGGAGAATTTAATGTCATGACAGCAAGTTGGCCATGGCAGTTCAAGAGCAACCAGCCAGAAACCGGTAGTTCCTGGTTCAAATCCCGACCAGGGCACTGAATTTTTCAGTCTGACTCTATCTATCCAGTTAATAACTGCTAAAAGTGGTCGATTCTAACATACAATTAGGAATGAGTATGTTGTAATAAGATTATGTGAAGACTTTTATATTTATGTTTCAGACTTCAGAGTGCATTCTGTTGCACTCCAAAATTACAGAATCGCTTGTGAGGAATGTTGTATAGACCTTCATATATAACATTTTTTACATTCTTGATTGCTTTTCATGTTATGAGTCCTAGAATTATAAACAAGCTGCCAAGAACAGTATCTGAAAATTTAAATTTAAAGCTTTCCAAATGTTATATTGTATCACAAAATCATATCAAAATCATAAAATCATATCAATACCGGTATATTAAATTGAATCTTGTAACGTTTGCTTTACAATTTGTAATTTTTAAAACTTTTATAAAACAATAATTTCTCATATGTCCATTTCATATTTCCATCCACTTTAATGTCTTTGAATGTTATAAAATGAAGCTTCATTGCAGTGACAAAATCAAGATGCACACTGGAACTGTTCCATAGGTAATATCATGAAATGTTCATTGAACATTGTACCAAAAGAAAAACAATTGCCACCTCCTCCAATTATTAATAAGCTCTTCTTGTCCTCCAGAACTTCACTGGAATGATTATGTAACATTATAGGTCGAGATGGCTCCTGCAGCTGAAACAAATATTGCACTCCATGTACACAAATTACTTTCTTTCAAAGATATTTTAAAAACACAGTGGTTTCACTCTGGCCAGTCCACTCAAGGTCATGCATATATAAATTCTCATTCTATATGTCTCTTTCTACAGTTTCCCTTACCTGATGGAGTACTGTTCCTCGGAATGTTTGAAAACAGAGGAGGAATGCGAGCATGGTTTCAAAGTGAGGAAGTAAACTTGAGTGGGCTGGTGAAAATGAAAGCACATTCCCTTGTTATTAAATTTCAATTTGGCAAAGCATCCAGGTGTAATATTTCAATTATAGTAACATGACATGAAATGATATGTAGCAAAATTCAATACTTTCTGTTGGCCTCTTTCTGATGAATGATACATTATGCATCAATCACTATATAAGCATTAGAAAAAAAGCTGTGACTGTAATGTGATATTAATGATATGGAAGTATTAACACTATATTAAAAAATGCAAGGCAGAACCTTTTCTCATCTCCTTCTGGATCATTCTCCTCAGGATTTTTAGTTAAATACATATTTTTTATGTAATTAAATATTTTGCATAATTTAGCTTATGCATTTTAAAATATACTATACCACGCTTTGTTTCTCCTTTTATTGTGTGTGACAAACAACCTGTTTTTGTTTTTGAGGAGAGACACTTTGCAACCTGCTTATCCTGTAACCTTAGAGAAGATTACATGTTGTCAACAGCTCACTACAATATAAACATGTACACATAACTCTCAGGAAAGAAGTTTCAGATATCAGAGTACTGCACAATGAACTTGAACTCATCATTACTCAATCGACTTATTCTTGTTCCTTTAGTACAGTTGTGCCGGACAATGCTTAATATACATATTGAGTGATTTGTGTATATACCAAAATGCCGAAGGTAATAGATTCTTAAGTTTTTGGTTGTAGTAGTACATTAAAGAATTCTCAGATACATTCAAAACAGATGGAAAAATTCTGTATTGTCAACCTTGTGTAAAGTCTATAACAGCTGATCAATGCTCCAAGTAATGCAGCATTACATATCTTGGCGGCTTCACATACTTCTATGAAGCAGATGCTTTTAGGTAAAGTAGGACCTTCCAAGCATTGTGAATTTTATTTGGATTTATGTCAGACTTTTGTTTCAGTAGATATTCCTCTACTTAAAGTGAACAATCAGAGGTTAAAGCTTTTCTCGTGAAATACACAAACTTTGATGCTCCAGATGAATTTACTTTAAGGAAAAACTACCTTCCAAAGTGTAACGAAGAAATATTATGAAAAATTAGGGATGTGTGCAAAAATGACAAAATATGGGTGTGTATTGATGAAACCCAAAACTCAAAAGGAAGAAAAGTGGGAAATGTAGTGGTCAGGATTCTTAAAAACGATGAGATATTTTGTAATCGTGCATGTTTACTAAATTGCAAAGAAATGTCAGCAGCAAATCACATTATTGTTGCTAGACCTCTTCAATGGAAGGAAGTATGCACGTATTACGGCCAAGTGGTATTAAGTACAATAATGTGCTTATTTTCTTGACCAATGCAGGATCTTACATGAAGAAAACAGAAGAAATACTTAGGGCCAGCTATCTCAAAATGGTACATGTGACTTGCATTGTGCGTGCGTTACATAGGGTGTGCAAAACTGTTCAGTCACTCTATCCCAATATCGACAAATTGGTATCCAATAGAAAGAAGGTTTTTGTTAAAATCCCTAAGAGAATAGATCTCTTTAGAAACAAAAACTCCAATGTTCCATTACCACCAACAACAATTGTTACTCGCTGTGTCACTCGGCTTTCAGTAGTAGTGTATAATGCAGAACATTTTGATAGCTTTAAATTGGTTCTTGACGAACTGGACAAAGATGATGCTTCATCTACAGAAATTGTTCAAAATGTGCTACGTGACAGTTTAAGAAATGAGATGATGTATATTGCTGATAATTTGTTTCTTGTGCAATTCCATTTAAAAAATTATAAGCAACAAATAATTTCTTGATAGAAGTTGTTAAAGAAATGTTAATGTAGAAATGAAAATCAACAAACTCAAAGGCTTAAAAACGCAAAATTTAAAAAACAAATTCAAATCAGTGTTTGAAAGAATACAGGGTTTCAAATTGAGACAAGTTTTCCAAGTTCAACACCATCAAGCAGAGATTGAGAGTGTTAAGTACTAGTGACGTGCCTCTTATGAAATATGCAAGAGTAACATCATGTGATGTAGAATGATCATTCTTCCAATACAAGGCAGAACTACATGACAATTGGCAGAGATTTCTATTGGAAAATTTAGAGAAAGCATGTGTTGTGCACTGTAACTGCAAACAATTTCCAACAATTGATATAGATATCAATAATCCATCACTGGTGCATTATCAAAACAGTTTCTTTTTATTACTAGTGTTTTTATTATGTACAACGAAAGAAAATATTTTTGTCTTTTACTAAATATTTTTAACTTTAATTTTTTTTTTAATTTTGATTTTTAGCTCCTAAAAATCTGTACCTTAATCATGCATTAAGAAATTAATAAAATCTGAGATACAGTCTTTCAGGGGTCACTGATTTCAAAATGCCTGTTATGGGTGCTTGTAATACAGCAGAGGAAGCTATGAATATTGTACATAAAGTAACCCACATTAAATGAATACCTTTATCATAAAGGGCCTTAATTCATTGCAGCTTTTCATTAAATAGCAACTCTGCAGCTAAAAGTTAAAAAGAACCACCTTGCTTTAAATTTTAATTACAAACACAAGGTAAATCATCAAACTGATGATTAAGTTTATTATTGATACACAGTAGTAATTTTAGAATGACTGCCTCATAAGTGTACTGAAATATGATGAATTAAAATTTAGTAATTTTTTATTCCTTACTAGCAGATAAGTGTAATAAAATATAACTTTAAAATATTACTTCTGCTGCTTTTATCAACTTGGAGATGCATTCATTTTCTCTTGAATAACATTAAAATCAGAAAATTGTTGATACAAGGTCACACAAGAGAACTACAAAAGAATTAAAGGGAGGAAAAAGGAAGCAAGGAAGGGATAGAGGGAAGGAGGATGGGGGAGAGGAAGTAAGAAAGGATGGAGGAAAGAGTTAAATCTTATAATAAATTCCTAGTTTTAAGTCCAACATATCTAAAGCTTATTTTTCTTCTTCAATTTCCTTTTTCTTTGAAATATTTCTAAGGCACTAATTTTCCTCTAATTTTTCTTTTTAACTTGTTGTCCTTGTAATATTGAGAAAGATATGTTTATGCACATAAAAGGGTTAGTACAATGGGCTGCTGTTCTTTTCTATACCATAACTTATACTGCTTGTAATTTGTTTACCTTTATTTTTTTATGGATATACTGAGTCAAATATTGCAACACATATCATTTACACTTTTTGTCATCACTGATATTAAGAACCATCATCAGAAGTGACTGACTGACTGACTGAGTGACTGCCAGAAGTGGCATCCGGTTTGTAGTGACATTTAATTGTGAGGTGATAAAAACCATAACAAATTTTCAATTACTGCCACCAAATCCATTGTGGAAGTTAATCACACCACAGTTAAATATCAACAAAAATAATTTATCAACTTGGAGATGCCAACCTGATACATGCCATTTTGTTTTCCTTTCTTTCATCTGGGAATGTTGTGGAAAATGTATTGCTTTTCTTTTTCTGCTGACACAAATACTACTGTAAATCAGCACTATTAAAACATAAATCAAAAGTGACAAAAATAAACCCCAGTAGCTTAGCACAGAAGCAGAAGGAACATCCAAGATGCAGAGCATACAAATGTTGTTGATGCAGCAGACTTAATCAAGCTGACTTCAGTATCCAGTGTGAATGTCCAAAATGCATGTGGAGTAATTGAAGTGTGCATTGACAGAGAGAAAGCGATGAACTATGTAAATGGTGGAGAACAGGGGAAAATATCAGAAATGGCGGTCGGTGGAGTGAAGAAGAAAATAAAAAGTGTAATTGCATTTCGTCAGGTACAGTGTGAACCAAGTATGAGAATCATGGTGATTAAGAAAATGAGCGGAAAAGTGTGGGAATGCAAAGGATCAGGGAAAAGCAGAGTGAAACAAATGTGGAGGTGCAAGGGATCAAGGAAAATCAGTGTGAAACAAGTGTGGAAATTCAAAGGATTAGAAAAGCAGCAAAATTGAGGCAGGTGAAATCGAGATGTAGGAACATATCAGCAAGGCATAAATATGGCTTTTATGGTTAAATTGTAGATAGGAAGAAATATAATGGTGTCGTGAAGTATAGGAACAGATTTGAACAGATTGTTATATGGCTGTAAAGTTGTGGAAAGCTGCTGGTGAAGTTAAATATTTAATAATAGGAAAAGGGTATCCAAATGGGGTGATGTGTAAGTGAGAAGCACTGAAAAGTGAGGTTAAGTGAATATAGACAGTGAAACAATAAGATACTTTATTCACCTTTTGATTTATACATTAAATCATGGCTTCGTCAGTAATACTACATATGAAGCAGAAATGAGTGAGGGACAATGAGGGACAAAATGTTGGCACACATGAAAAACCTAGCGCAACATAGAAATTAAATGAAAATAAATTACTATTAAAAGGGACAAACACGTGTAAAGTATGTAAATGTGTCATTGCATCATTTTGCTTCTGTCAGCAAAAGGGCCAGAGCCTAGCTCAGGGGTATCCTAAGATGTATTTGTTTTAGTAATCAATAAATCATATCGAATATAAAAATGTATGTGATGAAATGTTAAAAACAGACTAGTAGTTTTTCAATTAATTTTGATGTCACTGTTACAAAATTCTTCCAATCACATATAATGACTTAAGTACTTGTAATAACTAATATCTACAAATTAGATATAATTCAATCATAAACTTACTGGCAGACGATATTCTGTACATGAGTAAGTGTCCAAATTAAGAGAACATATTCCTGGTTGCTGTCCTGGTAATGAGTTGACACCACCTATGAGTAACAGAATACGACTTTTCTGACAGACAGCAGAGGTGTGAGAAAATCGAGGCAATGCACCAATTACAGGAATCTCAGTCCAAGTTTCAGAAGTCAAGTCAAAACTCCACACATCACTTAAGGGTATCAGATTACTGCCAAGTCCACCACTCACATACATTGTGTGCTCACCACAGGCCACTGCTGAATGAGAAAAACGAGCTTCTGGCCACTTAGCTGGAGTGGTGTTAGCCCTTATTTCTCTGCAACTGATTTCAGTTGACACCTCTAATATGAAGAGATCTCCTAAAACCTAAAACAAAATGTAATACCTACCTAAATTTAAACGTATAGGTTAAATAGTAGATAGAGCATAGAATTTTATGCATTTAAATACTTCAACATATGCATGCAGTTAAGTATTAAAATTGCAAAGTATGCTCTAAAAGTAATACAAATATTATTACATATTTATTTAACAAAATTTTCCTTACTTTAAATTAATATTTATTCATAGTTAAAGTAAATGCACTTATATTTTCATGAGAGCTACCCAATTTGGTGGTTTCTTTAAATTTAAATAACTAATCATATGGTTGACAGATTATATAAATTATCAGTCTTTATTATTTTCAAATTTCCAGTAATGCAGCAAATTTGAAAACTTTACTAGCTTTTCATATATAAAAAGTCTGATTATTATATTCACATAACTTTCTCTGGTAGCTTTATCCTTATAAAAGCTGATTCCTCTACTTTTTTATCATTACGATTGACTTTTTATTTAAAGTCACTTGATCATCACTTAAAGCAGCTTCAGGAGCAATTATTTTACATAACCTTATCATATTAACAAGATTACACTATACATAATACAAAGATATATTCAAAATTACAAAAGACAAAACTAAAGAATGTCTTGATCTATGTTATATATGTCTACTTCTTATTAAATGAGATAAACTTTTATTTCATATTTATACATTTAGGCTGAAAAGAATATAATACCAAACCATTGGTCAACTTTTTAAAAAGGAATCTCTATACAATGACATTTCATGATTTAATTTATAAAATAACTATGAGTTTAATTTTAAATTACATCACTCTTATTCAATTTATTTACACTGCCACAGATTTCCTTTTCCGCTTGTATAAATTTCTTACATATTTTGCTTTTATATTTGTTAGTGCTATAAAACCAAATTCATACATATACATTTTAAAAATGCAGCAAACTATGAACTAGTTCCACAGCAGTTCTTTGCTAACATGCAAAATCTGAAAGATGTAGTTCACACATTAGACTTTGATTGTTTTATTTGACTAAAGTTCTGGAAGTTGCTCTTTTTTATCCTAAGAAAAGTAATAGAAATGGAGACACACTGGGAGTTTACTCCAACATACCAGTGGAGGGAAAAACTGAACTATGAGGTGATGACATCAGACCATGTCGGTCTTCTCAGAAATTTGGTCTCTTATCCAGAAAGCTCTTCAGGAAATGACTAGACTTTTCTTTCCCACTTGTAATCCCCATACACTTGTTAAAAAGTTAATGTCAGTAACAATGACTTATACAGTCATTGGACAATTCACTCGTCAAAACAGGGAAAACAAGTGGTTTAGTGTAGCTAAGATTGGATTTGTGGAAAGGTAAATAAATTTGATAATGATGCCAGGCTGAGAATATGCCCTCTCTACTGTGAAAGGAAAACATGCAGTCATATTAGGGTACAGTACATGAAAATGGAATTATTAAGAAAGGAATGTTTATTATCAATTTATGGATTTTAGCAGGGGTGTGAGGGCTTGTGTGTATGAAATGAACTTACTGTCATTGATCATACATACCTGTGCATGAGAATTTCTTCCTCCATATATCAAAATATTATCCTGGCCTGCTGGAATGTCTGGAAAGTTGACAGCAGTATGTCTCCATCTTGGTGGAGGAGTTATATCTCCTTGCACGGGTGGAACTGTCACTTCTGGCATTGCATTTTTGGAAGATGTTAGAACAATAGGAGGCCAGGTGATGTTCACCCTAGCAGGGGATTGACGACCTCCAAACACCAGGACCTTGTTTGATGCAGATAATGGTGTACATGTATGATGCATGAGGTCTAGTGCTACATACTTGCTGGATTGCATAAGAGGGAAAGTGAAGTCTTTGATCCTCAGTTTAGGATTATTGTTTTCAACGGAACTGCAACAAAATTAATACTACATAGACTTTCAACAAGTAAATTACTAATGAATGAAGTAGCAGGACAGACCCTTTAACATAAAAACCTGAGGATATTATGAATTTTAATTTTGGCAAATATACTCAAGCTTATATTTTCAAAGTAGTATATATTTTAGCCTTAATACCCTAATTTTTGTTAGTTACTTGATACTTCTATGCTTCACTGTAATTTCATTTTCCCACATGGATATTTTTGCTGACAGATGTCATAAATTAGTCACTGAAAACAAACTTTTTTATGTGTTATTAATTTTTAGATGAGTCGTATTTATTACACATCTGCTTCACTTTCGTACCTATTTTGTCGCATAAGAGCCGTAGATGCAAACGATGATTTGCAAAACATGTCCTCAAAATAGGTACGAAAGTGAAGCAGATGTGTAATAAATACGACTCATCTAAAAATTAATAATTTTTCACTTCACTGTGGTGTTCCAATACAGTTAAATCTCGATATTTTTTATGTGTGTTTGGAGGAATTTAGTAACAGTGACATCAAAATTAATCGTTACACTATTTGTAGTCGGTTTATTGACACTCATCACTTACTTTTCTTATATTATTGAGGGACTAGTTTCAAAGGCCATTGCCTTCATTTTCAACCTCTCTCCAACTAGCATCTGTTGCTGTCTGCTCTCCTCTCTCTGGTGGTGGAACTATGAACTTCTTTGTCAAATTATCTACTGATGTGATTTCAAAGTTCATTACACAGTCTTTATTTTTCCATATGAATATATTCTCCTATGTTAGTTTATACTGGTTTATCACTCCTTTTAATAATTTTGGATTTGTATCAATGTCATGATTTTCATTCCAAAAATAAAATGCTACTGCTGAAAGTATAAAATTGAAAGAAGCGTATAGACAGTGAAGCACAACTTAGCACAAAAGTAAATCGAGAAGATATTGACACACTGCTTCACTCACACTGTAGTCTTATACACAGACTTATCAACATACCCACGGATAAAGAAGAATATGTCAAAGAACAAAAAGCCATACAACACATAGATGAAAATGGACACAACAAAAGTCTGGTGTTTAAGAAAATTAGAAAAGCTAAACTAAAGAAAATCATTAAAGAAGCAACCATATTTACAAAAGAAAAAGATAGCAACAGAATATTCAGTTCATTCACATATCACCCAAAAACATTTAATAAATTTAAAAAGATCTTTAAGGAGAAAAATATAATCTTGGCAACTACTAATGGACATTCAATTTTAAAATTGCTAAATTCAAAAACAAAAGATGAAATCCCAACGGTTAACAGATCTGGAATATACAAAATAAGTTGTAAAAATTGGGAAAAATGCAAAATAGGTCAAACAAAATGAAATCTAACAAGCAGAGTCACAGAGCACTTTAGAAACTTCAGATTGAAACAAGAAGAAAAGTCAGCAGTAGCATTTCATTTTTGGAATGAAAATCATGACTGATCCAAATCCAAAAATATTAAAAGAAGCGTTGAACCAAAATAAACTAACAACATGGGAGATCATATTCATATGGAAAAATAAGGACCACGTAATGAGCTTTGAAATCTCACCAGTAGATAATTTGACAAAGAAGTTCATAGTTCCACCACCAGAGAGAGGAGAGCAGACAACAACAGATGCCAGTTGGAGAGAGGTTGAAAATGGAGGCAATGGCCTTTGAAACTAGTCCTTCAATAATATAAGAAAAGTAAGTGACGAGTGTCAATAAACCGATTACAATTACATTTTTTACTTTCTTACACATTATGAAAATATTAAGTGACAAAACAGAGATCAGTATCAATTTAGTGGTGGCAGTAATGAGGATTTAGGGCGCACAACTGTTAAAGCTGTTAGTACCTTAACTATTTCTTAGCATTCTCATGAGTATGGACTATGATACAACAAAGGACAAAATTAATACAATTTTGAGTTGAATTAGTACTCCAAGGTACATATATGTTAAATGAAAACTCTTTTAATTTCAACACCACCTTTGATGAGAACCTGAACTTCAAATTCATCATAGCTCCAATAAGGATGCTCCAATTGCCATCAAGGAGTTCACCCAATCAAAATTCAACAGTAGTTGTTAGCTGAGGATGTTAAGAAAGTCCTAATGAAATGTGTTCTAGGTAAACACCAGCAATATATGGATGTGGAGTACTAGTTCAACTCAAAATTATATTTCTTCTTTTAGGATTAGTCATTAATAACAATCTGAAATGGAGCAGACATACAGAAAAACTTTCTAAGAAACTCAATAGGGGTATACATATTCCAAAACAAGTCAAACGAATCATGGATGAAGAGAACACAACACAAGTATATTACGCATTTATGACTCACACTTGAACTATGGGACTGCTTTATGGGGATCAGCAGGGAAGAAACTTATACTAAAAATATTTAGACTGCAGAGAAGAGCAATAAAGGTTCTTAAAAATACCCAAAAAAGAAATATCTGCAGACTGCATTTAAACAATTAGGTATACTAACGCTGTCTTGTCTATTTATATGAATGTCTAAAATATGTTGTAAACTCCCATAAAGAAGACAAAAATACAAATATGAATGAACATAATACTAGAACAAAGAAAAATTACTTTAGAATTTAATTAAGAGGCTCATTAGAAAATACATGTATTGAAAGTAAGGCAAAAGATTCATACAATCATTTACCTCACTGCATTAAAGAAACAGAGAAGGAATGAATAAAAATAAAACAAATTAAGTCTTATTAAGAATTCTTTCTACACAGTAGAGGAATATAATATTGCAAAAACAAATAATGGTTAACTTAATAAAATTTTAAAAAGAAATAGTAGTACCTCTCCATTTAAGCTGTAACTTTATGTATACTTCACATGACAAAACCTTGTAAAACTATTACAATTGATGAATAAACAATCTCAATCTTAATTTCAGTAATTCAGTGCTCAGTATTTACTTTCCTATATATAACTTCGGGGGGGGGGATAAGCAAACAAACAAAGTTTAAACATATGATGAGTATAATTGGATTGTAATTTAGGGGTTATAAAGATTGAAATGTCCTTTGTTAAACTCTTAAGAAGGAGTTTCATTATTACAAGCACTACTTTATGTACGTAAACTACAAAGATATTAACAGTGAAGTAAACAAATATATACAAATATAACAATTTGTAACTTAAAATTCCACTTATCTTATAAGAAATGATGACACTTTTCTTATAAATTGTTCAGGATAGCAATTTCATAGAAATTCTTCCACATCGTCAGCCGGAACCAACAAAACTGTCGTCATTGTTTTGTTGGTTCTGGCTGACGATGTGGAAGAATTTCCAGGAAATCGCAATCCCGAACAATTTATAAGAAAAGTGTCATCATTTCTTATAAGATAAGTGAAGTTTTAAGTTGCAAACTGTTATATTTGTATATACTACTTTATGTATCCAGATATTTGACAATAAAAAAAAATACAAGGAAAAACAAACAACACTCTGAAAATAATCTGTACAGTTAACAGGTTGACTGGAACAAGAATTGATACAAAAGGTAAATGCTTCCTATTTTCCTCCAGAACTGTAA
This sequence comes from Mantis religiosa, assembly GCA_030765055.1. Taxonomy (NCBI): domain Eukaryota; kingdom Metazoa; phylum Arthropoda; class Insecta; order Mantodea; family Mantidae; genus Mantis; species Mantis religiosa. The sequence continues at coordinate 72,056,412 of CM060949.1, read as the reverse complement.
CAAATACCTATTGGCATTTGCTAGAGATATCCATGCATTATTTACATTCTATCAAAACTCTTGTAATTATGTTTCTTAAAAGCATTCAGTAACCTTGAGCAATATTAACCTCAAACATTCCTTACTGTGGTTCTAAAGATCAGTATAAAATACTTCTTTTAAAATGGTGTGCCCACCTCAGTAGCGTAGATGGTAGCATGTTTGCCTCACATTCAAGAGGTCCCGAGTTCGAATTTCAGTCAGGGTGAGTTACCTGGATAAGGTTTATTCCGGGGTTTTCCCTTATCCTAAAAGACGAATGTCAGGTAACACTAAGCTCCATGGTCCCTGGGCTCATTTGAGCATAATTTCACCCATCCATTCATCGTCCAATATGACTTAACATTGGAGGACGTAAATTACAGAAAAAAAAAAATTAAAATGGTGATCATAGGAGCACACACTGCAAGAGGCCAGATAGATAATTAACAATCTGAGAATGCAGTAGGAAGGAATTACTTTCCTTGCCTGAGAAGAAATGCTGTAGAGAAGTAAAATGTCAGATTTCTGTGACTACAATGTAAAAATGGATAAACAGCTGCTTTACTATTGGAGACATTGCTCACGAGTTGATTGGCTCTTTGTCATATAATTCAAATTCAGCATACCCTCTTTGTCCCAGAACACCATGGCAATGTCATCTTCCACAATGAAGCTTTAAGTTTTTCCTGGCATTTTTATGCTCATCAGTCTTTTTTGGGGCACATCAGGACCAACATTTTCATCAAAGTTGGTTTACACATGAATGAAATTCTCCTCCAGCAGCCTGCACAAGAATGAATTGCTCATGGCTTTGAATGAACAAACCTTAGCCTACATACGGCTGGCATGGAAGATCAATTAATTTCCATCAATTAACCTAAGAGAGGTTTAACTATGAAGCTGGGAAATAAGTACTTACAGCATAGTAAGTTGCCACAAACAGTGCATTACTCATTGTATATGAGATCTCCTAATGGTTTACTGGGAAAACTACAAATCAGATGGAGAATTTAATGTCATGCTGGCATGTTGGCCATGATAGCTCAATGGTTAAGAGCAACTGCATGGAGATCACTGGATATCCGTGGTTTAAATCCTGGCTATGGCATTGAATTTTTCAGTCTGACTCTATCTGTCCAAACCTTAGCTTACATACGGCAAGTGAGGAAGAATGATTAATTTCCATCAATTGAAGTTACTCATCTTCTGGTCACATGTAGTAGTCAATGCTCCCACCATTACCATTTTAAATGAATACATCCACTTTACATTGCATTATCATTGAATATCTTTCCAATCATATTAGACATTTTAGACAAATATTAGAAGGCATAAATCTGCTAGTCTTCTATTAAAACATCAACTTTACTTTTATTTTTTTTTTTCACTGTCAGTGGATGGATGAGATTTATGATGTTTGTTTTCCAACCCAATTTCTAACCTACATATCAACAGTATTTGCATTACATACATTTACTTAAACATGAATTGTACCTATTTCTTTTAATGTAAGCAATCTAATCATGATTCTTTTTATAAGTTGTTACAATTCTCATTTGAAATGTTGCTGTGCTACAGACATCTTGTGACTATCTAATGTGCAAAACAACATTATGGTATTAAGTTTGACAGAGGGATAAAAAGGAAGTATTACATTTGTTTTGCAGTAATAGATCATATTTACTAAATGTCTGTCATCTGCTAGGAAAGATACAGCACAAATATTATTTTTCAATTGACGCACCTGACATTAATAACAACAGGCTCTTCTCTCCGACCATGTTTCGAAGATGCTGATGGACCAAATCCACCCACTATCAGAATATGCTTTTCCAATGCAGCAGACTTATGAGCATATCTATGTATATTGCACGAGCCTGGAACTATCTCTAAATCCACTTGAGGTCTTCCTTCATTGACACGTATTGGAGGAAGTTCTAGGTACTTTAAATGCCAATCTACAAGTCTGCCACGGCTGGCTATAATTAATGTAAAATGACTACCTTCAAGATACCATTCCTCAAATTCATCAAATGGTTCTAGGGTGATAATATGATGCTGCTCAACATTATTGGTCACCTGCAGAAAAATCTCAAATGCTGTCCAACCATGACATGAACTCCAGTCCTGTAAATAAGTAAATGAATGAATAAATTAATGCATGCAAATGCACACACAGACATCCAAATATATATAAAACTTAACAAAACTTAACATTAACTTTAAAGAGAGTCGATTAATGACACTAAACAACACTTACTTTTAAATTTTTCCGGAACATGTTTCTGAGGCTTTGCCTCTATCATCAGCCGACTCTCGACTGGTTCTCATTGGTGTAGTTGACAATATTTTGTCACAGGTCTCCTCTGGTGGCGGTTCAAGGAACTTGCTGAACAAATCTTTCTGGGGGATGTCGAAATTGAATACTTTGTTCCTATTTTTTGAAATGAAGATTTGTTCCCATGTGGATAGGTTCTTGTTTTCCTGATGTATGTTTTAGTAGTTTTGGTTCTGGATTTATGTTGTGGTTTTTTCCCCAAAAATGTGTGGCAACTGCTGATTTTTCAAATTGTTTATATTTTATGTTTCTAAAGTGTTCCTTTGCTCTTGTTTCTAAATTTCTTTTGGTTTTTCCAATATAAATTTGACAACAATCATTGCATTCAATTTGATATATACCAGATTTTTTGTTAGATGGAATGGCATCTTTGATGTTTGAGCAAATTAGGTTTTTTAAGGAGAAATGGTTGACTAGTGCTAGTTGAATGTTTTATTTTATGAAGACTTTTCTGAATTTCAAAAAACAAAACATTCAACTAGCACCAGTCAACCATATCTCCTTAAAAAACCTAATTTGCTCAAACATCAAAGATGCCATTCCATCTAACAAAAAATCTGGTATATATCAAATTGAATGCAATGATTGTAGTCAAATTTATATTGGAAAAACCAAAAGAAATTTAGAAACAAGAGCAAAGGAACACTTTAGAAACATAAAATATAAACAATTAGAAAAATCAGCAGTTGCCACACATTTTTGGGGAAAAAACCACAACATAAATCCAGAACCAAAACTACTAAAACATACATCAGGAAAACAAGAACTATCCACATGGGAACAAATCTTCATTTCAAAAAATAGGAACAAAGTATTCAATTTCGACATCCCTCAGAAAGATTTGTTCAGCAAGTTCCTTGAACCGCCACCAGAGGAGACCTGTGACAAAATATTGTCAACTACACCAATGAGAACCAGTCGAGAGTCGGCTGATGATAGAGGCAAAGCCTCAGAAACATGTTTCGGAAAAATTTAAAAGTGTTGTTTAGTGTCATTAATCGACTCTCTTTAAAGTTAATTTATCATAACAACACTGTTTTCAACACTTCCAGGAAAGGAATTGCAAAACTTAACATGTTGCACACATATGACTTTCTCTATTTGACTACTCTAACTAATGCTTATACTTCTATCTACCTCATCTTAAGATAAATTTTTGTAGAAATAGTTTTATTACATATTTTCTTGCAGGTACAATTTGAAAGGAGACTAGATAAGTTCAGTTTCCTAGTTTTGGAGCAGCCTCAAATTGAAAAAGCATATTCCTTTCATCACAATGACTTGCAAATTTCCATTTTTTCTTGTATTATTATATTTATTGGTGTGAGTTAGGCTACTGCTAGCCAAGATGCTTATAAGGTAGTTCACAGGTTTGGTATCTCGATATTCTTGAGTCTCAACTGCTTGGTTCTCAGTGCGCAACTGTTTTAAGCTGGCAATAGTGTGAGATATTGCATATTGCTTATTTTGAGAATAATACATTAACTATTATGTGGCATTTGATATAGAATTCATTATTCTTGTTTCTGCTTTCTGGTTTGCAATGATATTTAATTTTACTTAAATAAATTGCAAGGTTAATTAATTAACTCTAAATAATTGATTTGAATTCTATTGTTTAGTAGGAAAGATCAAGATGGAGGAAGAAGATGAAGAAATAAGAAGCAGAAGAAGAATTTGATTCCTGGATAAAAGGAAATTCAAAAGAATATATTATGTTAATGGCAAAGAGCTTTGACATTTCTACACTTATTTCATAACATACCCTAGAACGGTACCTGTGCTCTTGAGACTGTAAATCTGGAAACTTCCTCAGGGATAATAATGGGCTATTCATGGCTGCAAAATGATGATTCATAACCACTCCAAAACCATCATTAGGGTAAACTTGCTCATAAGTAACAAACGTTGCATCTGCAAATTTTAGGGCTGCCCATTCTATTAATCTTGATGAGCTAAGAAATAGAAAAACTTTATTGAATAGTTATACTGAGTCAAGATAATGTTACAGCATTTAATTTAAAGGGAGTCGATTAATGACACTAAACAACACTTACTTTTAAATTTTTCCGGAACATGTTTCAGAGACTTTGACTCCATCCTCAACTGGCCATCGACTGGTTCTCATTGGTGTAGTTGACAATATTTTGTCATAGGTCTCCTCTGGTGGCAGTTCAAAGAACTTGAACAAATCTTTCTGGGGGATGTCGAAATTGAATACTTTGTTCCTATTTTTTGAAATGAAGATTTGCTCCCATGTGGAACAAATTTATCCACATGGGAACAAATTTATCCACATGGGAACAAATCTTCATTTCAAAAAATAGGAACAAAGTATTCAATTTCGACATCCCCCATAAAGATTTGTTCAGCAAGTTCCTTGAACTGCCACCAGAGGAGACCTATGACAAAATATTGTCAACTACACCAATGAGAACCAGTCGATGGCCAGTTGAGGATGGAGTCAAAGTCTCTGAAACATGTTCCGGAAAAATTTAAAAGTAAGTGTTGTTTAAACCTACAAGTATTAATATAAATAATTCCTTTCCTAACATTTACTATCTATGATTGTTAATCATATTTACAGATTCTAAATCTGTTGCACTTCATTCTGCCAAAATAGTTCAATTATTAGTATTCATTACTACAAAAATTATTTTAAATATCTGGTCATCTCATTAATCGACTCCCTTTAAATTTAATTTATTATAACAACACTGTTTTCAACACTTCCAAGAAAAAAATTGTAATGTTACAGCACTTTAATACTATAATCATGTTAAAATACTATAAGGGGCTCTAATGATTGTTTTTAGACCTAAGAAACAAATTATAACAAAGTATAAAAATATGTGTCAATAAACGCAACTTCAATCAGCTACAACCCATGCATCCTCTAAAATATACACTGCAAGCACATATCTAGAAGAACAATTCTGTACAATAACTATTTACAATTTTAAAAATGGCTTAAACCATGAAAAGTATAATGAGATATTTACATTTTTTGAAAGACATTCTCCTTTGCGAACGACCTTCAGTTGATTCCCATAATTTCAGAGAAGCAAAAGTAATTGAAAGGTTAGAAGTAAAACACAAAACCTTCAATGGCAGATATTTACAGAAATCATCAAGAAAGCTCCTGAGTAACCTACAAAAACTAGATATGTTTTATATGTGTTTGGAGGAATTTAGTAAACAAGTGACAAGTATTAATAAACCAACTACAAATAGTTTCTGAAACTAGATATGTTTGTTAAGTCAAGATCAGAAGATCTAAATGCATTTTATACAATTGTTTAAGAACTCTAAATAGCTACTGTTGTATTCTGCACAACTTCAGATGAGCAGAAGAGTAAGAGTGCTATAAAATGCAGCAAAGATACAATATGACTCACAGGTGCCTGAAATTGTAAATGTAATTATAATTGCAGATATCTGTAAATAAGATGCAGAAAACAATCCGTTGGTCAAAAGTTTAGATTTTTCAGATGACAAGCCTCCAATGAAAATAAGAGAGCAAGGAACAAGGGGGAGAAAATGATAAGTTTCTCCATTATTGGACCATGATTTTGTCTCTGGCAGTTTTTCAAAAGTATGTTAAAATATTCAGGTTCCAATTTCAGAAATATGAGGCAACTGCCCTCACTGTTAATTTTACACTAACTGCCTGAAGAGTAGCCCTGTGAATTTGTCACTTAAACCTCCTTACAATCTTCACCCAGCATCCCGTAACTTTGTGTTGGTGAAGAAATCAATTTGAGAGAAATGGTTTTCAAGTTCTTAACATTTAGTAGCAGCCTGCAAAGAAGAATTTAACACCATAGAGTACAACAAACAGTCCCAATGCTTATAATCAAGTTTTTAAAGGATGGTCGGATTGGAGCTGAATGAAAATACTTTGAAGTGGTAAGTTTTAAAATATTTACATTTCTAACCATTAATGGAACCTTTCTGAGTACCTCTCATAATAATTTGTACACTTCCAATTTAGCAAATTTATGCGTTCTGTGGCAACATTTAAATACTTTCTGTCCTTTTTTTTTTTTTTTTTTTTTTTTTTTTGAGTTTGATAAATGAAGAATACTTCACTGTTAATAATGCTTCTGCTTTTAATATTTATACTTTCTGTACTACTTAATGTAAATCTTTGACATGTTTTATATGCAGAGAAATTAAGTTTTACTGTCCAGCTTTGCCTGAAAAATCTAGAAAATAAAATAAAATTGAAATTAATCATTGTTAACACCCGCCATGTGTAGGCAATGATTTGAGTGGGTAGAGTCAGATTGAAAAATTTAATGCCACAGCCGGGATTTAAACCACAGATCTCCTGGTCTCCATCTATTTGCTCTTAGCTATTGAGCTATTATGGCCAACATGCCAGCATGACATTAAATTCTCCAACTAACTCATATTTTCCCGGTAAACCACTAGGGCCTCTCACATACAATGAGTTAAGCACCTTTTGTGGCAACTTATTATGCTGTAAATACTTAAGTCCCACGCTTCATAATTATCACTATTAGGTAAATTGATGGAAATTAATCGTTCTTCCACACTAACCATGTGTAGGTGATGATTTGAATAGGTAGAGTCAGATCGAAAAATTCAATGGCATTGCCAGGATTTGAACCACGGATCTCCCACTCTCTGTCTGGTTGCTCTTAACCATTGAACAATAATGGCCAACATGTCAGCATGTTATCAGTTGGAGAATTTAATGTTATGCTGGCATGTTGGCCATAATAGCTCAATGGTTAAGAGCAACCAGATGGAGATCCGTGGTTCAAACCCCAGCTATGGCACTGAATTTGTCAATCTGATTCTATTCAAATCATTACCTACAAATGGCTAGTGGAAGAATGATTAATTTCCATCAATTTATCTATCAGTGGTAACTATGAAGCTTGGGACTTAAGCACTTACAGCATTGTGTTGCCACAAAATGAGCATACCTCATTGTACATGAGAGACCCTAATAGTTTACAGGGAAAATACGAGTCAGTTGGAGAATTTAATGTCATGCGGGCATGTTGGCCATAATAGCTCAATGGTGAAGAGCAACCAGATGGAGATCTGTGGTTCAAACCCCAGCTATGGCACTGAACTTTTCAATCTGACTCTATTCAAATCATCACCTACACATGGCTAGTGGAAAAATGATTAATTTCCATCAATTTATCTATCAATGGTAACTATGCAGCTTGGGGCTTAAGCACTTACAGCAGTGTTGCCACAAAAGGAGCATACCTCATTGTACATGAGAGCCCCTAATAGTTTACTGGGAAAATATGAGTCAGTTGGAGAATTTAATGTCATGCTGGCATGTTGGCCATAATAGCTCAATGGTGAAGAGCAACTGGATGGAGACAGAGAGATCCATGGTTCAAGTCCCAGCTATGACATTGAATTTTTCAATTTCACTACCTATTCAATAAAATAAAACACTGAAGATTTCAAAGAGAAAGTACGAAGCAATACATAAATCCTATAATATCTAGCTTTATTGCTTATTATGTCATTTGAAGAACAAGAATTAATTTGATTATACAATTCTATTGTTAAATCAAAATCTTGAATGCACATCTGTCAGAATGCTTTGACGAAAACTTAACAGAAAGAATACAATATCATTTTTTAAAAGAGTTTGACTCCACCGCAAGCATTTCAATCAGAAATATTTTTGAAAATTATTAACTTTTAAACTTGAGATTCACATAAAGATATGGGATTAATATTTTTGTGCAATTCTTCGCATTTGATTGTTGATGACCTTCATATTGGATTTCATGACCAAGTAGAGTAAAGTTCAAAATAGCTTTCTTTTACTTCCAGAGAATAATATTCATAAAAGTTCACCAAGTTAACAGAATTATTAACTTGAACAATAAAATGCTTTAATTAAATGTAGACATATCAAATGTCTCTGAAACACAATTTAACAATTCAATGGTAATACTTTGTAATTCATAAACACAAATTACTGCAGTATACATAGCAACAATTATATATAATTTAAAACTTACCACTTTTTTCTTTATTTGTTTCCCCCCCCCCCCCTTCTTTTCAGTGCTGAACTGCATGTAACTATAATCATGTAATGAACATTGCAGTTGAGATCTGCCTATTATGTTCAATAAATAATTAATGTTCACTACATTGCTTCAGGAATGAATAAATGCTCATGTGCAAAGTCAGAAAGACACAATAAAATTGTTTTTTTTTTTTTCTGATTACTGTACCTTTCCTCTTCCATGTAACAGATAGAGCATTCAGCCAGTAACAGAGTTGGTGCTGAAAACTGTATTCCAAAAAGCTTCAATTTTGATTCTAGATCTTCCAGTGAAGACAGATCAGCAGCAAAAAGGCGGTATTGTGCAGTCAGCAATCCTACAAATCCTTCAGGGACCTCTAAATGAAAAGAACAAATCCACTTCATGTGAAAGACTAAAAATAAGATTGTGGGACACTCCTATGACAACTAAGTTAATGCACACAGCCGTTCTCTGGAAGAAATTTACCTGCCTAAACAAGAAAGATCATATATTCAATTTTGCATTTTAGTTGGCTTGAAAAATATATACTTGGAAAAACTTATTAAGAGAGATAAATTTAATGATATACCATTTAGCTTGATATGAATTTGGTACAAAATCCTCAATGAAAGAATATTCCCTATGAAATTAAAGTGAAGTGAGAAAAATAAATTTTGTATAGCTCAATAGTTATTTACATACGTTGTGGCTATGTGGAATTTTTATGAGTGCAAAATTCCATAAGTATAACTGAAATATCACATCCCACAAGTTGGATACATAAGTTTATTTACAAACTATAATATACATTCATAATAAACAGTTCTGTGAAATCAAAATGAATATATATAGTGCAGTTTAAGTTTAGAGTCATAGTGAGCATTAACAATTCAATAGCACACATTGTGTATCTTGAAGAGAAAGTTCCTGTTTAAGATAATTAATTTGAAAATTCTGCACTTCTTTCACGTAAAACTGTTTTGCTGTGGTTGTAAATAAAATGTTTTATGCATCATCTAGGTAATGAGTAAAACTTTAATTCTCAAGTGATATTAAAGCATGAGTGGTATGAAGCTAGTTTATTCATTATCTTTTGCATTATCAGTAACATTAGAACCAATGTCATCCTACTACATAGAAGGACCACTAACAAAGTTCATTTTGATCAGTTGCTGTTTTGATTGATTTTTCATATTATTTTGTATAAAATATTAAAAGATTGAGTTAAATGCATATAAAATTATATATTTTACTTATTTTAAATAAACTGCATTTTTACTTATGAACAAAGTATTAGCAATAAGCTTAGATATAAATAATTGGAAAAATTTCTATAAATTATATAACAGTAGGGATTAAAAATAAATACATTTATCATAAGAAAGGAAGGTAGAGGGGAAGAGGAGGGAGAGAGGAAAGACTTTGTCATATGTCATTGCTGTCAGTTCTGCACTAATATTTTGTTTTCAGTGCCTCAAAAAAGTGTAGTTACATGAGATAACTCGTATTAAGGTAGTTGTTGTTTTCAAATGCTAGGCTTTGGCAATGAAGCCATTAGCTCTCTTGCTCTCCAATATTTCTGTGTAGTGGGTCCAGCAAGTCGGGCTTCACAGGTGAATTAGGTCCTTCTATTATTGGATCTAAAAATAATGAGAAATAAAAACAGATGAAACTTTGGCATTTACAGAAAACCAACACAGACAACTACATAAAAGCTAATGGCTACAACCCAAGATCCCACAAACAAGCAATCTTCAATAGTTTAACACACAAACTGGTCAACATCTCTCTCACAGCAGAAGAATATAAAGCAGAATACAACAAAATTATTGAAATAGCACAAAAAATGACTTTCCCAAATCATTAGTACACAAAAAAGTGAACTTAGCAAAAAAGAAGAAACTACTAAAGGAAACCACAACCCTCTCAGCTACAGAAACTAATATGATTTTCAAAAAATTCACTTACCATCCATGGGCCTTTGATAAATTAAAAAATGTCCTCAAAAAACAAAACATTCAACTAGCACCAGTCAACCATTTCTCCTTAAAAAACCTAATTTGCTCAAACATCAAAGATGCCATTCCATCTAACAAAAAATCTGGTATATATCAAATTGAATGTTGTGATTGTAGTCAAATTTATATTGGAAAAACCAAAAGAAATTTAGAAACAAGAGCAAAGGAACACTTTAGAAACATAAAATATAAACAATTAGAAAAATCAGCACTTGCCACGCATTTTTGGGAAAAAACCCACAACACAAATCCAGAACGAAAACTACTAAAACATACATAAGCAAAACAAAGAACACTCTACATGGGAACAAATCTTCATTTCAAAAAATAGGAACAAAGTATTCAATTACGACATCCCCCAGAAAGATCTGTTCAGCAAGTTCCTCGAACGTCACCAGAGGAGACCTATGACAAAATATCGTCAACTACACCAATGAGAACCAGTCGATGGCCGGTTGAGGATGGAGGCAAAGTCTCTGAAACATGTTCCAGAAAAATTTAAAAGTGTTGTTTAGTGTCATTAATCTACTCCCTTTAAATTTAATTTATTATAACACTGTTTTCAACACTTCCAAGAAAGGAAACTATTTATAGTTGATTTTTTGACACTTCATCACTTACATTTTTATATTACCGAGGGACTAGTTTCGGAAGCCATTGCTTCCATCCTCAACCTCTCTCCAACTAACATCTATTATCGCCTGCTCTTTTCTCTCTGGCAGTGGAACTATGAACTTCTTTGCCAAATTATCTACTGGTAGGATTTCTAAGTTCATTATATGGTCCTTATTTTTCCATATAAATATATTTTTCCATGTTGTCAGTTTATTTTGGTTTATCACTTCTTTTAGTAATTTTGGATTTGGATCAATGTCATGATTTTCGTTCAAAAAAAAAAATGCTACTGATGACTTATCTTCTTGTTTCATTTTGATGTTTCTAAAGTGCTCTTTGACTCTGGTTTTTAGATTACTTTTAGCTTGACCAATGAAGCATCTTTTACAATACTTACAACTTATTTGTTATATTCCATATCTGTTAGTTGATGGGATTTCATCTTTTGTTTTTGAATTTAGCAATTGTAAAATTGAATGTCCATTAGTAAGTGCCAAGATTATATTTTGTTCCTTAAAGATCTTTTTGAATTTATTAAATGTTTTTGGGTGGTATGTGAATGCACTGAATGTGTTGTTACTTTCTTTTTCATTAGTGAATGTGGTTGCTTTCTTAATGGTTTTCTTTAGTTTTGCCTTTTTAATTTTCTTAAATTACAGACTTTTGTTGTATCCATTTCTTTCTGCAGATAACTCAGGCTTTATTACATAGTTTGAAATAATTTCCATAATCTTTCTGGCCTGATAATGGGTCTGCATATAGTAAAATTTCACATTTAAATTTCATTGCATTGCATATTAAGATGTTATCCTGTAGCCTCGGACCTCCCCCAAAGTTTTCGGGCAGGTCCGAGGCTACAGGATCACGTTACGAGATAACGTTGATCTAACTAGAATGTCAAAGTAATTCAGAATTTATCACTTGAAAAAATTTCACATTTGACATTTAGTAAATATATCTACTACTTAGCTGTTTGTGTTTGGGACCTCAAGAAACTGAACACATTATTTCCCAACATTATCTTAACCAAAAAGTATGTTTCACTGCACCAGTACTTGGTGTACTGGAGCACATTTAAATTGTATTTTAATTTCATACTCAGAAACATATGTATGTTATGGGACAAGTCATTTAATTGCATCAGTAATAATAAATACTAAACATATATAATCATAAACATCCATTTTTAGAGATTTTTACAGATTTATTACATACATGAAACAATTAATAGAGATTTAAAAATTCTTCTATGGTATAAAAACTATTATCTTTTAAAAACTTTAATAACATTCTTTTAAACTTTTGCTGTGAGTCAATGTCTTTTATGTATTCAGGAAGCTTGTTATACAGATGTTAGCCAGTATATGAGAAACTGTTCTCGTAGTATTTCATTCTATGTGAATTCATAAATAGGTTATGTTTGGCTCTAATTTGTTTATTAGAGTGTTAAGACAATACACTGCCCACTGACCACTGTTCTAATAGACAGTCCATTAATGTTACAAACATATTATAACAGAAACTATTATTAGCGTTATTATTACTACTTGATTCTCATGTGCTATTCATCAACTATTGTTCCTTTCCTCTTTTAACAATTGATAGAGCTTTCACAGTGCTCATTACTAAGCAAAGTTGTTTTTTTTAAAATATGTAGTTCTATCTTTATGCCTATTTCCCATGTGGGAATGATTTCATAGTTATTTCATAACCAGAGGAGCTTTTCAGTATTTTTATACTGATATATGAGTTACAGGTGCACATAAATATCTTATACTTCCAAAACATAGAACTCTGTAAGGTAGAAAGTACATTTATGTGTGATTGGAGGAATTACTAACAATGATGCCTAAATTAACTGAAAGAACTGTGTGTAGTTGTTTTTTAACACTTTATTGGACCTTCGAGGTTGAAAATGGACGCAATGGCTTCCAAAACTAGTTCCTCAATAATATAAAAATTTAAGTGACAAAGTATTAAAAACCAACTAACACATAATTTTTTCAATTAGAAAGTACATCTTAATAACAGCATGATAGATAACTGATAGAAAACAATAAGTGTAAAAAGTCAAAGGAATGCTGTAATATAAAAGTCTGGTACAATGCAGTCAACTCAGAGGCTTTCTGTTGTAGGTTTTACTAGATATACACTGACCCTGCTCTCATTTTACTTTTCACATTTAAAACTTTTCATTCATAGCTTACCTGTCAATTTACCAATCAGATGCAAAAGTGTGTCCGAAGCCGAAATGCTTTGAGATTTGCTTTTTACCACCTCATCAAAATCTATTTCATAAAAAACATGCTTGGGTCCAAGAATCCCAGATGCAGCAAAGCGAAAATAGCTTGTATCAAAACCTGCTCCACAAGAAATAATCTGTGAAATAGACAAGAATTTAATATTCACAATTTTTCCTTGAGTATATTGCAACATAATCATTAACAATAACCCTACATTCATGGATTATTATTTGCCTTTGCTTCATATTACAAAATACTTAATAAAACTGAATTAAACATGTGTACACACATTTTTGGTAAATGATTATACTTTGCAGAAATTTTCAAGAACTCTGGAACATTGAGCACTCTTCTGTGAACTGAATATAAAAGTTCAAAGGAACAATGCTTTTCATGATTTATCATAAAATGTTCCTGAAGCAAGTTATTAAACTCACAAAGCACATTTAATTAAAACAACATGAAAGATTGTTGACTCAATTTGTAGGACTAACTTCACTTACATAAAGTCAATTTTAGTATTCGAACTTCATCAGCACGTTTTCAAACTACCATGGATGTCCATCAGCTTCAGGTACTACAGGTAGTACCTTTAATTCCCTGAGAGATTCAAGTATCCATTGGTTGTTATCAAAACCATCACATTAATTCCCTGATGAAAGCAATATAAATACTCTACTGATTTACACTCCTGCTACTGAGTGATGGTGCAATGATTCACTAAGTGCGACTAATGTTTACAGTACATGTTCTGAGGTAGTTTACATAATGAACATGGATATATCATTTAAAGAAACGTAGGCACTAGAAAGAAAGAACACTTCAGGCACTTAAGATACAAAAATATTGATAAGTCCGCAATAGCAGCTCATTTCTGGTCTGAAAATCATGAAATTGAAGATAGCACCCAATTAGTAAAATACGTACAAAAACATAGTGAACTCGTCATATGGGAGAGAATATACATAGAAAAACATAAAAACCAACTAATGAACTTTGAAATCCCGCCAGAAGAGAATTCCACATTTAAGTTCATCACTAAATCAACAGATGGCAGCAGCAACTCCAGAATTACCCACACCACTGGATCAAGCTTTAGTTGCATAAGGGCCGAAGATGCAAACGATGTTTTGCGAAACATGTCCTCAAAATAGGTACGAAAATGAAGCAGATGTGTAATAAATACGACTCATCTAAAAATTAATAAATATCATTTAAAGTTCAATCAATGATAATAACTGACTGTCAAGCACCAAAAACTGTGTAGGCAAACTAGAAAAGTAGTGGTCAATGAATGATAATTGGTTGTCAAACACACACTAACTCTATGTAAGCAAACTAGAAAAGTAGAATCAGAACTGAAAAATTCAGTGCCATAGCCAGGATCTGAACCACATATTTTCTGCTCCATGTGCAGCTGCTCTACCATTGAGCTGCCATGGCAAGGTGCAGGAGCAACATTAAATTCCTCAACTGACTTAAATTTAGATGGTAGAGCAATCTCAATTCTATAGCAAATACCCCAATGGCCACCTAATTATAAGAACTTAAGTCCCAGCTTTTTTATTTTCAGGTCAATCAGTGATTAATGACATTCCAACAACCGCAAATCCTGTGCAGGCAAATAATAAAATGTCAAAGCTGGGATTTCAATCATGGATTTTCCATTCTATGCAAGACTACTCTAACACTTGAGTTACCATGGCAACTTGCTAGTATAAATTAAATTCCCCTAGAGACTCCAATTCATAAGTACTTATGTTGCTGGTTTTAAGAATTTTATCATACTTTCCATTTACGAGGTCAATCATTGATAACTGTTTGTTCGAAGACACACAAACCATATATAGGCAAACTATGAATGACAGAACCAGAACTGAGAAATTCAATGCCATAGCTAGGATTTGAATGCCCGCCTCGGTAGCGTGGTGGTAGCATGTCTGCCTCACGTTCAAGAGGTCCCGAGTTCGAATCTCAGTCAGGGTGAGTTACCTGGATAAGGTTTTTTCCAGAGTTTTCCCTTATCCTGAAAGACGAATGTCGGGTAACTCTAAGCTCTATGAACTCTGGGCTCATTTGAGCATCATTTCATCCATTCCATTCATCATCCGATATGACTTATCGTTAGAGGATGTAAATAACAAAACAAAAGAAAAGAAAAAAAAAAGATTTGAACCTTGGATTTTCCATCTATGTGCGGCTGCTCTATAGATGGAAACTTACAAATGTAACTTATAGTTGGGTGCGGGAAACTGACTTTGCTTGGGCATTCAGTTATACAGTCAATCATTAGTTTACTTTGTTAAAACCCTTACATCAAAATATATACCTATAGTTATGGAAGAATTTGGCAGAGGTAGAGGCAAAAATAGAAACATCCATGCCCAAAACAAGGATCAACTTCTGGTAGGGGTGTTATGTTGTCCTCTGTTGTCCAGGAATAACATTCTAGCCTCTGGTTCCTGAGGTTGTAGGCTTAAACCCATGGAGGACAACAGAATTTTTTGGGCATAAAACTCCTTAGCATGGCTTCCTGAAGGAAAGGAAAGTCGGTGGCCCCATGTTGTCGATTTATGGCACATAAAAGTAATCTCAGTCTGACAAAGAGGCCTCTAAGCAAAATTAAGCACTCTTTCATGCCCAACATAGAATGGCATGCTGAGAACCACAGCAGTTATTGGCTATAAATAAAAACACACTATCACCATCACCACCATAATGGCTATACTGGTGGTGATGGCAGCAGTGGTTGTGGTGGTGATTTATCAGATATAATTATGTGTATTGTGTATCCATAGATGATGTTTTGAAAGAAATTAACACTAATAGTAACTACATATTAAACTAAGCATACTCGTCTTATGCATTGCTATCCATAAATTTATCAACTTAATAAAATGGTGTTTTTATCTATTTACTAGCCAGTTCTGAATACATAATTTAATATATTGATTGAAAGACTTCAACTGCATCTGGAAGTTTGTTGAATTTATCGATGCCACTATAAAAACAAAGGTTCAAACTAAAGGTTAATATAGTGTGGATAATCTAATTAATGCGTCTCTTGTTTAGAAATTATGAAATGTAGTCCTTATTATGGTTTTTATTAGTTCTGATATACACATGATATAAAATATATAGTACTTGGATATAATCTTTAATTTGATAATGGTTTATACGATTCTTTGATCTATATTAAAAATATTCTTAACGCACATTTCTGTAACAAAAAGATTCTATGGACATCATTCAAATGTGAACATAAATGCACTCTATAATAAATGTGCGTTTAAAATAGTGTAAAATACGATATCTGAGCGACTCTAATGAAAAAAATAGCTTCAATATTCTAAAAGTAATGATCAGATAATTTTGTGCATATTTTCCATACTAGTTTTTGCAGCTAAAGTACGATCCCAGAATTAACAAAAGATGTTCATTTACACTCAAATCAGATTGTCCTCTTGTCAAATTAAATTGTCCTCTAAAAATGCAGCACATTCTGAATCACAACAGGACCCTATTGTAACATGGTCTTTAAACACAGCTACTGTAACACAGGGTGATTCTGGCTCACAAGTTTGTTTTAAATGCTTCACTTATTTCTATGATTCCACTAAATATGGTGACAGCTCAAACACTCATGGAAAAAACTTGTGGCCTGGTGTGTGACTTGTCAGAAAACAAGGTTGAAGAAATAAAATTAAGAAGCGTTTATAAACATTTTTAAAAATATGGATGGCTGTTCCGATGTTGATGAAGAAGACATTGTCAATGACGGAGGTTATAAATCAATTACAGAGGAAGGCATTATTACATCTTGCAGTGTTACTGAAAATAAAAATTAAGAGTATTCAGATTCAGATAGTGTTGATAAACCAGCTGGTTATAACCTAGTAGCAAACATAGAGAAATTGATACTTTATTTCGAGAATCAAGTCAAAACATTGCCAAATGAACTTCTAATGTTAAAGCGGATGCAAGATGCACTGCTTTAAGCAATATACTAAACTGAGACAGCAAGAACTCACTGCATTTTTTACTACCAGCTACTACAACTACTACAAATACATGCTATTACAATACATAAAAGCACAGTATACATGTTTTTAAGTGAAAGTATACCAATAGCAATTTCTAAACTCCATTAAAAATATTTTGGTGATGATGTACTTTTTTTTTTTTTTTATAATTTTTCCATCATTCTCTGGATAACCCAGATTTTCATTAACTCACAATAGCCCTGATCCCAGCTGATCTGGGTAATCAAAGTTCTACTGTATATCCTACTAACTTTCATTCATTATTCACTTCAGTTTTACCTGTGCCTGCTGTCCTTCCATTGCCTTAAGAAATGACTTCAAAGCAAAATCAACTGTTAATACTCTCATGTAGTAGCCAATATTTATTAGTGGAGTACGCCTGCTAAATTTTCTCACAAAAATAGAAATAAAATCATCCTTGAAGTAGCCCCTGTGAACCATTGAGCATTTTGATTCAGTGTTGTAATCATTTGTTCCTTGAACCTGAAAGAAGATAATATATGAATTAACAGGTAAGTTTATTTGTATAATTTTCCTATTGTAAAACAAATTGAAATTAAGGTCAGTCCAAAAAGAGTGGTGTAGTCAAGATAAGCCTTTGCAGAAAACTTAAGTGATAAGCAATATGTTACAGGTTGCTAAATGATGGCTTTGAAATTTCATTCGCTTTGCATGATCACAAAAGGTGAAGAACCTTAGCACTTGAGACAAAGTACAAAGCATTTGATAATTCAAATCAATAAAAATAAATTTTCAAAATAATTACTGTCAAAAAATTGTTAAAGAAAAGTGTTGTTTTAACAACATCTACAATTTTTGTGCATTAAGTTTTTGTCTACCTCTTATGGTTTGCAAAGTGATACAAAATCTTTCTGAATGAAGTAAGCTTTTAAGTCTATTTGTGGAAAATTCATGATTAAATTTTATTTGTCATGCACATATCCTAAAAAAGTATTTTAATCAAAATTATTTAAGAGTTTTGAGAGAATCGTAAACACCAAAAGTTTGTCTGTGCAAACACTGCTTAAGCATTAGGTTTTCTTGAAAATCTTCATATTAAATCCCTAAAAGATGATGTTAAACATTTCATCAGCTTTTTATTCTTGAGATAAGTTGATCTCCCTCACTCCGCCCCCTCCCCCCTGCTCCCTCTGTGTTACTGATGAGGTACTAATTAGCTATCATTCTCTCTTGTCAATAAAAGTTAGTTTAGGAGAAGTAATTGAGAGAGGGTAGTATCAGAGTTCAAATGTATAACCAGATATAGATGGAGAGAAGAATTAGGTGAAATATTTAGACAAAGACTGATAGAGTGCATACACAATTGATAAGGCATGGAATAAAGGACTCCTTGAGGAGAGGAGATGTAGAGGAGAGAGTATACAGTTTGCTACTAATCGTGAAAACAGCTGGTGCGAAGATGGAAATAAAACAGAGTGCAACAGAGTTTAAAGTATTAAGATATTCTGTGTTTTGAATCTGGGGATACATACAAACCAATAATTAAAATATTTCCCCTGTCAGTTTGAATGGATATACCTGCAATTTCAAAAATCATTTACCTACGTTGCTTGCTTAACCATAATACCATATTGCATTTAAATTCACTCCTAACATAATATTACTCCACCGCTCTTATGGTTATATCTGTAAAAGCTGTCCATTTGTCTATAATTACAGAAATTTTACAATACTTAACTGGTTTTCTTTAAGCTCATGCTACGAGAAGATTGCTATGTGTGAATTTACTTCTGATAATTTTACTTCAAGTATTTCTCGTTGGTTCACTATGTACTATGTGTTTTGGTGCATTATTTTAATTATCCTATTTTTATATTCATGCTATTTGCTTTTTTAATGTTACATACACTATTTACATTTCCCAAAATTGCAATTTGGGGCTTTTTCTGGTCAGGTTGAAACAATTTTAGAATTACCTATTTCTGAGATTGGAATACATTTGTGGGATTTATCTAGCATATTTTGTGTTTCATTCTAAGGTCAGGAGAGGAGTATTTAGGGATTTAGTTAAATGGAGAAGATTAGGAGAGGATAGTGATAGGCCATACATTTTCATAAAGAAACGGGGATATAATTGTTTATTATAAAAGAAAAAGGAAGAATAACAACAAAAGATATACGATTAAAGTAGCAGTAAAAAAGAAAATTAAAAAATTTAGTTAATTATGAAAAGTGTACATTGGAAGAGTAAAACAGGAAATAATATGACACCAAATGAATGGATAAAGTATTTAACAAGTTTGATCAAAGAGAAAATTATCAAAAAGTGTTTAATATTCATAAATCATTAAGTAACAAACACTATTTAGACAGAGAAATTAAAACTAGTGAGATTAAATTTCAAATTAAAATGTTGAAAAAGAACTAAGTTAGCCGGTATTAATGGAAGTCTGGGAAAATTTTGAAAAATGTTTTATAAGTCTAGTGCCCGATGGTGGATAGTTATCTATATTTAATACAGTTAAAAAGGTAGGACAATACCTGAAAACTGGAAGATAAGCATAGTTGTACCAAAATATAAGGTAAAAGGGGAACTCAATAATCTGGAGCATAATAAAAGGAATTAATCGATTGTCAATTTTAGGCAAAATTTATACTGGCATACTAGCTTCTAAGTTACAGGTATGATGAAAACAGAAGAGAACTAGAGTAATTATAGAGCAGGATTTAGGAAAGGCATAAAGCAGTAGCCATAAAACTTTTTGGGCACCCTGAAAATGTTATTTATCACTGAAGATTCAATTCGATTACCTGTCGTTAATGCATTTTCGGTAGGGTTTACTTCGATACCGAATACGCTAATGCCATTTATGCTATATAATTTAGTTAATGACATATATTTAGTATAGCTATCGCATGATCCGAAAATTGAATTTTGGATAAAATAATCTCTAAGTATGTATAAATTAAAATGGTTATGATAATCGTTGATTTCTAATCTAACCTGTATTACTGATTTCTTCATGGTAATATTCGCAAATACTCAAATCCCTTCAAAAGCAGCAAAATCTTAGCGTTTACGACTAGAGGTAAATTTATTGCAGATTTTTAACCGTTGATGCTTGGCGGTGGTGTTTTGGCATTCTGTGCTTTTAATGTATTAACATAAACACATGGTCTAACAATACACATGCTGCACACCACAGAACACAAACTGTAAACAGCTGATAAATTACATCCACAGATATACTGGATCACAGTTTTTACCACTGCCCAATTTAGCCCATCTGTATGATCTGTATCACAATCTGTATCAATGTTCTGTGGTGTCACTACCACAGTCACCACAGAACATTTATTAAACTCTGATATACAGTCACTGCTAGAAATACCGATGCCAACGGTAGCGAATTGCGCTACACGTAGCGACATTTGAGCATTCGGGAGACGTAGCAGAGAAATATGAAAAAGTGAGAAAATGTAGTGACTTTTGTCAATTTTTGAAAATCAAACTTATCCTAAAAGCCAATGCCATAACATTAGGGAGCTATTCTCAGCGAAATCGTGTTGAAGAATCTCTAATGGGGATGGTAGCTCACGTTATTATCTATTTATTTATGACAAGCACCAGGCCTGACAATATTGACGCGTCAGAAAGCACAGAAAGTTCAGTGCCGAGAGATAAGCGCGGCTTATGTACACAAAGAGCCTGCAGATAAAGATAACAGTCGGATAGTGTATAACTGTGATAAAAGGCATGCCAAAACAGATAAAGTTAGAACATTCTAGTAACATCTTGATTGATGGAGAGCGTTCAGTTTCTTAATTGTTCTGGAATATTCTGGAATTATCAGTGGAGGTATTTAAAGAAGCGACGACTCGCCAAGGGCAGTCGTGAACAAATGTTGTAACGAGAGCTGATGTAGTAAACAGGTGTAATCAGAACGCTGTTGTTATGGTCATCGACCTTGGTAGACTGTATATGTGATGTAATACTGCTACTGTGAGTGTATTTCTACGCAAGTAAAGAACGATTTGAATTTCTGCAAATTGGACTTTTAATTCTACGAACCCAAAAAGTCACAATATAAACATATTATTCAATGGGTATCAAGTTATCAACATGTTTATGCAAGCTACGATAACCACAGATTACGATAACCATACGTAACATGATGCAGCGCTCACTACCACCAGAATCTCAGGCGCCATTGCAACTTATACTTTCAACTTGTCAAGTGAATAGTACGATTTTATGCATTGCATTTATGTCACCAATTATATATTATAAAAAAGTTAACTGAAACAAACAGAACCATTGTGTTCTGGTGCAAAGTATGACAAATGTTTTTGAAGGGAAGTATGTACTCTCGAATATTTTAAAATTCGCTAAACTATTACTTGTGTTGTCGCATTGAAACGCTGATAAATTTGGAAAATGCATGCTACAATTTGTCTAAAAGTGCTACAATGACAATAAAATTTTCTGATAGTGATGACTTTTAACCATTTTAGGCAGCTAATGCTATATTAATACCCGAAACAACTACAGGATAATCATAATATATATATATATATATATATATATATATATATATATATATATATATATATATATATATATATATATATATATATATCTTACACACAAGGCTGCAACGTTTACCTGTTTGCTGACGACACAGCCATAACAACAGCATCTCGCAAACATGACATCGCAGTGCACAGGGCGCAGAACTTTGCAAATATGCTGTATGCCTGGTTCGCCATATGGCAATTAAAACTGAATGCCACTAAGTCCCAAACCGTAACTTTCACACGGAGAGCTATACAAGGTGTACCAAACCTCCGTCTTGGAGACACAGATGTGCCATGGTCATCGCAGGCAACATACCTTGGTGTTATCTTGGACATGCGCCTTACCTGGAAGGCACACATCACGTCACTGGCTAATAAAGTCAATGGAAGGATGGCCATGATGTACTCACTGTACAACCGAAACTCTCCATTGGCCTTGCGAAACAAGCTCCTGCTTTACAAGCAGATACTAAGGCCAGCATTGACCTACGCCTGCCAAGTCTGGGTATAGCAACAAAACCACATCTCTCCAAACTCCAAGTCCTACAAAACCGATACCTCCGGTCTGCAGTCGCAGCTGACTGGTACATCCCAAACGACAACATCCATCTAGACCTATCCTTCCCTAAATTATATGACTACATCTTCCATCTATCTCACAACTTTTACTCACAACTTCCTAACAGTTTCAATAACCTCATCCGTGGACTTGGAGAGTGCGACATTGACCGCGGAGAATATACAAAAAAACCAGACTTGTTCTAGGACCACCTTAATTTAAATCTCCAAAACAACAAATCTACCTATTACCCATAAAATTATATCCTAACTTGATCAGCACCGCTAAACCACCATCATTGAAAAACTTTCCCCATGCCAGTAAGGGACTAGCTCCCGGTATGGCTAGAGTCAAAGGACCCTCCTCCATGGAGGAGGAACCTCCTTCAACGACCACACGACTTGCTGCATTTGTAGCGGAACGTAGTGGAATTTTGCCAACGGGTAGTGAGATTCAATGTAATTTGGTTGGCTATACTGCTGGTCACTACAAGTGCTATTCCCTCATCAAACAAGGAAACACAACTGAATACCTAGGAGATAAACTCGCCAACGCCAATTTGGAGATAATCCATTAGAGAGCACGTATCATAATCGGTAACTTATTGGTGTAACAAGAACTCTGACGACATTGTGATTTCTTTATTTTTAAAGAACTTGAAACTAGATAGACTGGATCGTTCTGCATGCAACTCGAAGCCGATTGTCGTAATTTACATCCTCCAACATTTAGTCATATCGGACGATGAATGAAATGGGTGAAATGATGCTCAATTGTCCGGGGTTCATGGAGCTTAGAGTTATCTGACATTTGTCGTTCAGGATCAGGGAAAACCCCGGAAAAACCCGTATCCAGGTAGCTCACCCTGACCGAGTTTCGAACTCGGGACCTCTTGAACGTGAGGCAGACATGCTACCATATACGCTACCGAGGCGGGCTCGAAGCCGATGATTGAGCCAATATATTCCAAGTCAAAACTGAGGAATTGGTGTTCTTTGGTTTGTTGGCTGCTTTAAAGGAATTAGAAATCATGGTTTATATCTCCATGAGAAAAATGGATTGCCGATTTAAAAGCATTACCCAAGAGTAAAAGTAAGAAATTCCTTAATTTTTTGTGATGGAAGATCATTAATAGTTGTTCAGCAATGCTTTTATTTCCCAAAAGAAATTAGTATAATCGTAATTTAAGGGGATCGTTTCATAATGCAGTGGCACAGTGAAGGAGAAAGATTTGGACAGATCGCCATTTCAAGTTTACAAGAAAAAAATTATGTATTACAGTGGTATTACATTCATGTGACATTCTCTTTACAGAATCGTTTATTTCATATAGCTCCAAGTACTTGTGACAGTTTTTCTTTCTCTGCTATATACTTACAGTAAGCGAACATACATTCCACCAAAACATACGATTCGGATCTTTAAGTGGAAATAGATATTTTGCAGTTCTCTGATTCGCCCAAAAAGCATTTTTTGTGAAAGGTGATGTATGTGTGTCTGTGAATAGCCCAGCTAAAAAATTAAAAGTCAATTAAATACAAATTTTGTAGACAAAATCTTAATACAGAAATTCTTAAAACATAATATGTCTGTTTTTTTTTTTTTTTTTTTTTTTTTTTTTTTTTTTTTGATCGAGCATTTTGCAAATATTCCTTAATTGTTTGAATTTTTGCCATCTCATTTCTCAAATGGGAATATATATATTTTATCTCTTGATCATGAAAAGAGAACAGGATTTCATAGGTATAACATAGCAGCTAACTTTGGACTATCCTTAAAGCCTTCTGCATTCCAATTATCTCCTTACACACTATGAAAATTGGCAGTGGTTATCTCCAAGAAGATGAAGTAGATAGAGGAATAAGCTTTTGTAAGAGTAGAGGATGTCATGAGTGCAGCGTTTCCAATTTTCCTACTTCATGTTAATCTAAAATAATGTTGTGGAAACGTAGAGTCAGACTGAAAAATTCAATGCCATAGCCGGGATTTGAACCACGGATCTTCTGGTTTCCGTCCAGCCGCACTACCATTGTGCTACTATGGCCAACGTGCCGATATGACATTAAATTCTCCAACTGACTCGTATTTTCCCGGTAAACCACTTAGTTCTCATAAACACATGGGACAACTACCTTAATGGCGACTTACTACATGTAAGTACTTTAAGGCCCGGGCTTTATAGTTAACCACTATTAGGTTAATTAATGGAAATTAATTATTCTTTCACACTGGCCGTGTGTAGGCTAAATTGTGGAAACGTAGAGTCAGACTGAAAAATTCAATGCCATAGCCGGGATTTGAACCACGGATCTTCTGGTTTCCGTCCAGCCGCACTACCATTGTGCTACTATGGCCAACGTGCCGATATGACATTAAATTCTCCAACTGACTCGTATTTTCCCGGTAAACCACTTAGGAGTTCTCATAAACACATGAGACAACTACCTTAATGGCGACTTACTACATGTAAGTACTTTAAGGCCCGGGCTTTATAGTTAACCACTATTAGGTTAATTAATACTCTACGTTTCCACAATTTAGCCTACACACGGCCAGTGTGAAAGAATAGTAATAGTTACTAGTAATAGTTACAATACACATTCTGTTGTAGGTACAAAAGGGATACAGGCAACTGATTCCATAGTTAGATGTTCAAAAGCTGTTCTCCTGACCCTAAAATTGCTTTCTTTTCCATAAGGTGAGAAACAACTGAATAGTGGTAGACTTAAAAATTGAAAAACAGCATTAAACATTTCAATTCAATAATAAATTTATTTGAAGCAAACTGTGTTTTATTACTTTTTGTGTAGTCGGTAGGTAAAGAAAATCTTGAACACTTGTATTATCTTCACCAATTTTTTTTTTTTTTTGTGTGTAATTTACGTCCTCCAACGTTAAGTCATATCAGAAGGCGAATGAAATGGGTGAAATAATGGTCAAATGAGTCCGGGATCCATGGAGCTTAGAGTTACAAAACATTCGTCTTCCAGGATGAGGGAAAACCCAGACCTACTGGTCCTACAATGAATCCCTTGCCATATTTTGTTACTGGAGTTTCATCTATTACACAATGTCTTAATTTCATCCGACAACTCACCTTTGCAAGGGTACCATCTCGTTGTGTTAAACCAGGTAATGATCTTGCTGATATTGCCACACAAAACTTCCTTACTACTAGGCTTCAAGCTTCCCTATTTATACATGTAAATGTAACATCTTACAACAGTGTAGGACAAATGGAATTATTACATCCACTGGTAAACTTTGCCTTATTTATACAAGATACTGGATTTAACTGTATCACAAATGACCCTAATGAATATTATAACTCACTATTGCAATTTATAAAGGAATGGGTTTCAGTCTGCTCCTATAGGTGCAGAAAGCTTTTCAACTAAACTGAGACATAAACCATGGGTTAATAGCAACTTTTTGGCTCTAGTTAAAAAGAAAAACTGACTGTATAGCAAAATAAAATGCAAATTTCCCTCTCCAATAGCAAATGAACTGTACAAAAAGTGTGCAAATGAGGTAACTAAAATAAAAAGGTAACTTAGTGAAGCCTTCAGGTCTTATTTTTCAAGAAGCCTATTACTCAAATAAACTGAATAATTCCTATGATCCAAAAAATGTGTAGATGATAATAAATGGAATCTTAAGAAATAAAACCCTGGTACAGTGTAATCAAATAGAAAAAATAATGGTAGATGATCAAAAATAGTAAACCAGTTAGAAATATGTGAGTATTTTAACCAATACTTTGTAAATACAGCTGATGAGTTAGATACCTTATAGTTCAGTATCAAATAGTCTCTTGCTATATCCCACAGATAATGAGGTCCTAAAAATGGTAACAATAAAAAACAATGGCAATAAAACACAATATTTTATCAAATGAATTGTTAGCGAAGTGCATGTTAAGTTTGGTCCCACACATTGTAATCTTTATTAATTTATCACTTAGTTCGAGTTCAATATCTGATGGATGTAAAATCACAAGAATTGACCCAATTTATGTGGCAGGTGATAGAGAAATTATGGGTAATTATAGACCATAAATATTATTCTTGTATTTGCCAAAATTCTGGAAAAAGTTGTAAAAATTAGGTTATTAGAGCATCTCGAACACCACAGCTTTTTTCACAATCATCAGTATGGATGTAATAAATCTAGTACTCTTGCTGCCACCGTAGACATTATAGTACCAATTCAATGAGCTCTGGATAAAAATAGTTTAGCTGCTGGATTATTTATAGACCTAAAAAGCTTTTCACACTGTAGATCATACTATATTACTAAAGAAACTTGAGTATGCCGGCAGAAGAGGACTCACAGAGTCAACCACAGAGCTGACGATAGGGGAGAAGTCCCCAGAAACTAGTCCTCATAAAAAACTTGTAAGTGGAGAAAAGTATATACAAGGTTGACTCACCTGCCTAATTTTAGTAACAATGGCACTCCACTTTCTGAAATACTTTTTTTTATTCTATATAACAATTAATTTGTTAATTGTTAATTAATTAACTTTGTTAAATTTCAGGTATGTTTATTTTGTGGTGTAAATAATTTGATAGCATGGTTGTATTTATATGTTATGGAAAAGAAACCTAAAATTTTACACTTTAAGAAACTTCCCATTAAGATTGCTCTTAATTTTATATTCATTCAACAGAATGTTAAAAATAAGGATAATAATGAATTTTAAACTCTTTCTTTTATTAATTAAACCTGGATGTGTTTACACTACCTCACTTACTTGTAAATTCAGTACGTTTCGGGAACGTTCGTTCCAACAATGCGATAGTGTAAACATAACTGATGTAATAGCGTGATCAATCTCACTTTTCAAAAACTTACAATTATTATTAATCTCTTTCACTTTTTGTTTCATGAATAATTGTAAATTTGCAAAACTTCCTTTAACTTGTCATATAAGGGATTTTGATTTACGAAACAACTCGACTGCAGGTTCTGTGTAATGCTGATTTTCTTTAATCATTTTTAACTTTAAACACAATCAAAATTATTTCCATATACATACTTTCAGACTCTGCAAAAAAAATTTA
Source organism: Mantis religiosa (assembly GCA_030765055.1). NCBI lineage: Eukaryota > Metazoa > Arthropoda > Insecta > Mantodea > Mantidae > Mantis > Mantis religiosa. The sequence goes on along the minus strand of CM060949.1, from coordinate 72,028,932 downwards.
TTTTCTCTACTGAGAAAAATTTCTGCATCCGAACCAGAAATTTAGTCCAACTCTGGGATCAGCTGGATCCATTCTTATTTCCTTATTACATATCTTAAAAGCAGTTTACACGTTTCCTCAGTTGGAAATTCACCAGAAATACATATTTTTAAGATTCGCCTTCTCCCAAAAACAAAAACATGTTAACATGTATGTCTGTGAATAGAGTAATTAAAAATGACGAAAATTCACCCTTAAGCAGCATAGTAGGAAGCAGCATAAAAAGGATATTCATCTTGAGAGCATAACAGCTATTTAACTTCTTAATTATGAGAAGAAAATGGTGTAACAAAATAGAGTGCACTAAGGTCAGTATAAAATTCAACACTTTCATAAATATATCTCTTTATTATTTTAATACTACTTTCCCATAAAAAATAATTCAAATAAAAAACGGATTACAAAAGGAATAAAAATCATGGAAAAGCTTTCGTACAGGGAAAGGAATCAAGGTAATATAAACAGTGATTTAACAGAAAACACAAAAATATTTATCACAAAAGTAATTCTGAAACCTATAAGAAAAGAATGAGAAGCATACAAAATGCAAATAATAATCAAGCCACTCTAGAAAATAATAAACCAAGAAGTGGAGAAGATGAACTAAAAACAGTTGTACAATTATCAATAACAAAATATAAATCCTCAACATATTGCAGAATATCGAGATTTAATTGTATTGGAACACCACAGTGAAGCGAAATAATTACACATATGTGTACTAAATACGACTCATCTATAAATTAATAATATGGCAGAATGTTTCAATACAAACTTCTTGGAAATGTAAATTCCATACTATAAATCATTTCTCACATGCTATAAAATGGGTAAATAAGTGTGGCAAATATGATTTTATACAACAATTACAAAAATTGAAATACAAGATGTAGTCCAACAAATGGAAAGTACATATTCTTTGGGAATAGGCAAAATGTAGAGTATATGATTAACAATACAGATATGTGAAAGTCTCTTGTCAGTGTCAATAGATCAATCAACAAATCAGTTTTATTTGTCCAAAGTCTTGTGCATGGATAGGACATTTCACTTGATACAGGCATTTTTCTGATAACTATAAAAAATGTGGAATCAACTTAAATTAAAGGTTATTCTCCTCCAAATTATTGAGAATCAACTGTACAGTCATTCTTGCTTCACTTAATTTTAATCTAGAATATCTGGACTAATTGTTCGGGACAACTATTCTATATTAAATTGTGAAAAGAATAACAAGAGTGTGTATACTGTTGACTAATTTGATTATGAATGTTTCCTAATAAACTTTAAACCTGAAAAATTAACTTCATTAAAAAGAGAGAAAAAACTTACATATTATCAGCATTCTAAATACTTTTGAAAAATTATGCATAACAGGTTAATAACTTTCATGAAAAAATACATCCTCTCACATGCACAAATACATTCAGGGAAAATAGTTCAGTGAAACAGCCACAGCTAAATTACTGGATCGGATTCCGTAAAACAATTGACAAAAATCCACCAACAGTAGGGATTTTTTATACTTTACAAACGCATTTAAGTATTACATTACAAAATCCTAATATCCATACTGTACAATGGAATTAGAATACCCACTAATAACCATTTAAAACATTTAACCAAAAGAGAGCAAAAAGCACAGGACCTGAATACGAAAAACAATAAAATAATTAATCAAACACAACAAAGAAGTTACTAGATGTGTTTCTTAAGGATCAGGCTTCTGATGTTCATTTATATAAATTACAAGTAATACTGAATAGATCAATATAGATCTTTTCATGGATGACACAAACATCCTAGTAAAAGGAGAATATGAATTAAAATTGCAAAACAAAGTAAACAACTTTTGAAAATTATTTAACACACAAATTATAAACAAAGAAGAGCTACTGGAATAAACTTTCATACATGGACAGTGCAAGAACATATTAAACTTCAAATCACTTATGATGGAAAGTTTATTGAATATAAGGAAATAATAAAATTCTTGGGTAGATATGTGAGTGGAAGTCTTAAATGGTTTCACATTCACATTTAGCAACTAAATTAGTTACATTTTTATACATTCAAGTGCCTAAAATATACATTGAATTTATTATGTCTAAGAAATGCATATTTTGCTTGCTCGTAGTTGATTAAAGTGGAATAACATTTGGGGGAGCAAAATGAGAGAATGTTCAAAGTCCAAGAGAGCTATAAGAATAACTGGAATACTACTACTACTAATAGATAACACAAAGTCCTGCAAATCATATTGTAGAAATGTAATATACTATTATTAGCAGAAGTTGTAAATCATATAAGAAAGACATATCTAATCCCATAAAATAAATTACATATAAAATATCCTGTTTCATTGCATTCAAGATATATTAGATTTTTTGATAAAGCACATTTCATATATAATTCAAATGATGAATAGAAGATTAGAATGATGTACAGTAAAACCTCGTCAACCCCTCTTTAATCCAGACGTAAAAAATTCTGGACCAGTTTTGGAGGGGGAAAAAATGTGTGTAAATGTAGTAAATGAAGATTTGTTTTACAGATGATAAATTACTATTCTCAGTAAGTACATTAGTTAAATTTTCTTGCCAACAGGCAAATTCATTACACTCAAACCACCTGCTTGGTAGCAGATTGGAAGAGAAACTTTGATAAACTTTAGAAAAAATTGTGGCCTTTGTGTGTGACTTGCCACAAAGAAGACAAGATTGAAGAAGAAAAAGCAATTATGCAAGATTTTATGTACATTTTTAAAAATCCTAATGGCTGTGCCGATGTAGATGAAGAAGACATTGACATTGGTTGCAAATCAACAATGATGGAGGTTGTAAATTGATAACAGAGGAAGACATTATTGCATCATGAGTGTTACTGAAAATGAAGAGTATTCAAATTCAGACAGTGTTGAACCAAATGTGGTTATGATCCATGCACAAGCATTAGCAAACTTAAAAGAGAAATTGATGCTTTGTTTTAAGAGTCAAGCCGAAACATCTTCAAATGTATTTCTAATTTTAAAGTAGATGCGAGGTTGTGCTGCTCATAAGCGATACACTATGATGAGACAGCTGAAGATCACTGCATTTTTTACTGCCAAGTTATTTTTAGCTATATTGTATACAGTAAAAATACATTTACTGCAATACAGTATATGTCTTAGGTGAAAGTGTACCTTAGTAATTTCTAAGCTCCATGTTTGTGATGTTTTACATATTTGTTATCGTTTTTCTGTGATTCTTTGAATAACCTGGATTTTCGTTGACTCAGATCGGCCCTAGTCCCAGTTGATCCAGGTAAACAAGGTTCTAATGTTTGTGGATATGAAGTAGTTTAAAAAATGATTTTTCATGCATTAATTTACAGTACATATTAATTGCATTTGATTTGCCATTAATGCTACAATTGAGGAGCATTTTTTCAAAACTCGATAGATGCACTTGCTCAGTTAAAGCAAAAGTCGACAGATGCAATTTTATGATTTTATGGTCCAGCATGTAGCAACCTCAATTCTAGGAAACGCATGTTGGCATTGACTGCCATCTCACCTTTGCAATTCTTGAAATTCTCAATCATTTCTACAAGCTCTGTGCACTGCTGCAGCATTGGCAATAACTGCAAACTCAGGTTGTGCGCTTGTATTTCACATTCATTTCTGAAAGCTTTGTTATACTTACATGGCATTTTTATTCTTAGTTGAGACACAGCACTGTACTATGCACAATGGACAGGAGCTCAGATTGTGAAACTGTACCAGTTGTAGAATGCGCAGGAAGTAGAAATTGCAAACACAAGGAAAGGAAATCAAAATGCAAGTCAAGGAAAGCTCGAACTCCAGCAATTTCATGTTCACATGGTCTTGAGTGCACTCCACGAAATCCTAAAAGTAAAAGGCATAAGCTCCGTAATGTAGCTGATTTGGTTTATAATGATATAAGTGGATTTCACCATCATCTTTCCGTGCTAAATAAAATAGATCAGGGTAAATTCCTTATGAAATATATGTGTATTACATCTCTTAATCGCAGAGTGGTGAAGAAAGAAGCTCAAAATACGAAGCAGACTATTAGCATTAAATAGAGTGTCAGAACTAATGATGACCAAGTATTGTCAGAATGCACTGCAAGCTTCCAAGAAATCACAGGGGTGTCAAAAGATAAATTATCTCTGATGTCTAGAAAGTTTCACTTAACTGGGAATGCACCAAAGGAAACCAGAGGAAGTGACAGAACAGGAATATTATGGAAGGGCATTTCTGCTGCTATAAAGCAAGACGTTAAGAAGTACAGATATAGAGAAAGCCACGATGGAAGAGCAAAATCATAACTTAATATCTGAAAAATGTGGAACTACTTTAGCAAAGAAAGAAGATTAAGAAATCTGCCAGTCTGCTTATTGTCAAAATATAAATACATATTTTACAACTTCAATTTTTCATTCCGTACTCCACACACTGACACATGCTCCAAATGCAAAATGGGACTGATGAAGATTAAGACAAAGGCAGACATGGAAAAGAAAAATGAACTAAGAACCATGTACAGACTGCACAAGTTGTGTTCAAAAAGGTTTTATCAGCTATTGAAAGAGGAAAATGCCGAGGCAATCACTATATGCTTTGATATGCAGCAGAATCAACCACTGCCTAAACTTCCTGTTGGCGATTCTATGCAAGGCAGGTATGGCTATATAATCTATCTTTTGAAATTCCAGAAACTGCAAAAGAATTTTATGAAGATTTACTAGAAGATACCAATAATGGTTCAAGCTTACTTATTCATATTGTTTGAAATTTCTCTGTATTCAATATGTTTGTTATATAAATAAAACAAAATATATTGTGATTTATCGAGATTTTAACTGTATTGGAACACCACAGTGAAGCGAAAAATTATTAAATTTTAGATGAGTCGTATTTTTTACACATCTGCTTCACTTTCGTACCTATTTTGAGGACATGTTTCGCAAATCATCGTTTGCATCTACGGCTCTTGTGCGACTCCCTATTTTGAGGAGTCGCACAAGAGCCGTAGATGCAAACGATGATTTGCGAAACATGTCCTCAAAATAGGTACGAAAGTGAAGCAGATGTGTAAAAAATACGACTCATCTAAAATTTAATAAAATATATTGTTATTGTGAATGTAGCAGCACTTAGTTTCTAAGGTTATACCTAATCAAATAATGCTTATAAACATTAAGATGTTGATTGTATAACACATTATGCATTATGAAAAGGTGAAAATACAAAATAATAAATACATAAATAAAAAGTAACGAAAACAATAAATGACAAAAATAACAAAACTTCATGCGTTAATTTCTCACTCACCAGAAACGTTAATCAGCTTCTATCGGTTTTTGAAAAAACTCTTCATTTTCAAACCTCAAATGTGCGGTAGTTAAATAACGGTATTTGTTTCTTTTCACATTCAATGAAACAATTTCAGGAAGGAGAATTGAATGATTAATGTAGTTGTTGTGCTAACCAATTAGTATTGCCAATAAATAGAAAAACCCGTTTTTCTCAGAAACACATTTTGTGCATCTATCGAGTTTTGAAAAAATGCTCCTCAATTATTTGGAGCTTTATCATTTCCATTCTGTAAACATATATTTTTAGAGTCATTAGGAAACCTTACTTTATCTTTCTACAACAGTATGATAGAAACATGCAATTGCTGCATATAATATGTGGAGAGTTACTCCTAAGAGAAACTTTATGCTATGATAATTTTCAATATAGTAGGTTCTGAAATTTGTTAAGTATTAAGAACCTAAGGTCAAATGGAAATGTTTGGAAAAGAGACTTAGATTAAAAAGCTTTTATTTTAATGAATGAGATTTGAAGCATGAATCTTAAGCTTATTATGGCTTTATTGGAGTTTGCTGACCACTTCATTCACTCTTCATTCTAACATTCTGTACCAATATATCGAGATTCAACTGTATTGGAACACCACAGTGAAGCGAAAAATTATTAAATTTTAGATGAGTCGTGTTTTTTACACATCTGCTTCACTTTCGTACCTATTTTGAGGACATGTTTCGCAAATCTTCGCTTGCATCTACGGCTCTTGTGCGACTGACGCTAGATCCAGCGGTGTGGGTAATTCTGGGGTTGTTGCTGCCATCTGTTGATTTAGTGATGAACTGAAATGTGGGATTCTCTTCTAGCGGGATTTCAAAGTTCATTAGTTGGTTTTTATGTTTTTCTATGTATATCCTCTCCCATATGACGAGTTCACTATGTTTTTGTACGTATTTTAGTAATTTTGTGCTATCTTCAATTTCATGATTTTCAGACCAGAAATGAGCTGCTATTGCGGACTTATCAATATTTTTGTATCTTAAGTGCCTGAAGTGTTCTTTCTTTCTAGTGCCTATGTTCCTTTTTGTCCTTCCTATGTAAATTTTTTCACAGTCTTTACACTTAATTTTGTAAATGCCTGACTTTTCCTCTGGTTTTATCTTATCAGTATTATTACTGTGAAGTAGGTTTTTAATGTTGTAATTGTTTTTTGGTGCCAATGTTATATTGTATTTCTTGAGTATTTTTTGGAACTTTTTTGTGGCCCAGGGGTGGTAAGTAAATTTAGCAAATCTAGTTTCTTGTTTTATTGGTGTGAGAGCTGTGATCTGTTTTAATTTCTTTTGAAGTTTGAATAATTTTAGTTTTTTATCTACAAGGTTTTTTCCATATCCATTTTTGATTGCAGTTTTTAAGATTTGATGGTATTCGTTTTGATATTCTTGTTGGCTGAGAGGTAGATTTACTAATCTGTGTGTTAGACTGTTGATGGTTGCATGTTTGTGTGGAATTGGGTTGAAACTATTTGCTTTGATGTAATTATCTGTGTGTGTTGCTTTTCTATGAATGCCAAATTCTAGTTTTTCATTGCCTTTTTTGATTTTAAGGTCTAAAAACTGAAGAGGACTGTACTCTACCTTTTTTAGACCTTAAAATCAAAAAAGGCAATGAAAAACTAGAATTTGGCATTCATAGAAAAGCAACACACACAGATAATTACATCAAAGCAAATAGTTTCAACCCAATTCCACACAAACATGCAACCATCAACAGTCTAACACACAGATTAGTAAATCTACCTCTCAGCCAACAAGAATATCAAAACGAATACCATCAAATCTTAAAAACTGCAATCAAAAATGGATATGGAAAAAACCTTGTAGATAAAAAACTAAAATTATTCAAACTTCAAAAGAAATTAAAACAGATCACAGCTCTCACACCAATAAAACAAGAAACTAGATTTGCTAAATTTACTTACCACCCCTGGGCCACAAAAAAGTTCCAAAAAATACTCAAGAAATACAATATAACATTGGCACCAAAAAACAATTACAACATTAAAAACCTACTTCACAGTAATAATACTGATAAGATAAAACCAGAGGAAAAGTCAGGCATTTACAAAATTAAGTGTAAAGACTGTGAAAAAATTTACATAGGAAGGACAAAAAGGAACATAGGCACTAGAAAGAAAGAACACTTCAGGCACTTAAGATACAAAAATATTGATAAGTCCGCAATAGCAGCTCATTTCTGGTCTGAAAATCATGAAATTGAAGATAGCACAAAATTACTAAAATACGTACAAAAACATAGTGAACTCGTCATATGGGAGAGGATATACATAGAAAAACATAAAAACCAACTAATGAACTTTGAAATCCCGCTAGAAGAGAATCCCACATTTCAGTTCATCACTAAATCAACAGATGGCAGCAACAACCCCAGAATTACCCACACCGCTGGATCTAGCGTCAGTCGCACAAGAGCCGTAGATGCAAGCGAAGATTTGCGAAACATGTCCTCAAAATAGGTACGAAAGTGAAGCAGATGTGTAAAAAACGCGACTCATCTAAAATTTAATAATTCTGTACCAAGTTTACAGCTGTGATCAAAGTAAAGGACATGACAGCTTAGTTGGCTGGTTGGAGAACCTTAGTGGAAAGCTGAAGATCAGTACTTACTGATCTGAAAGGCCTACTTAAATACTTTTTGTCCTATGCACAGTTTGTGCAATATGGACGTTATGAACACAGGATATCATTTCAATTTGCACTTTTACATTCACAAAGTCATACAAAACATGTATAGTTCTAATCCAGGTATCTTTTCTTTTCTTTGTGATTTCTAGTCTAGATTACGATAGGAATTAAACATAACATGCAATACAGATGAACTAAACAATGTTTTATATATATTTAGCCACATAAAATACAATGTCATAGTTTACACTATGTTAATAGTTATTCTAATAATCATTTTAATATCAGTATTCAACAGGTTCATATGCAGATATACAGTATATCAAGTATTTTCTATACACTTTTTAAAATCACCGGTCTCAAAAAAGACACATTTATCTACATTTATTATAGGTACATTGCTTTACAAAATATAAACAAAAGAGCTTATAACAGTTATTATGGATAAAAACCTAATAGAGTTCATATGAAATGAAGAACTGCATTCACACATATGTACTTCAGTCATTCTCAACACTTGCACAAATCTCAATATCAGTCTTGTCTCATTTGGCCATACTTTCGACTTGGAGACCAAGTACTACCACCTGCATCAGCAAAATCTGAGCGGTTTACAGCATTTGCCATAGATTCTTTTAGTCTTTCCTTGAAAGTTTTGTATTCCATATCATTTGCCTGGCCAAAATCAAAATCTGCTACTTCTACTGTGTATCTGCAACATATAAACAAAAATTTTAATTACCATGATTTTAGGCCTATAGATTCTTAACATATAATAGTTTCCTATGAGTAAGGACTATGATATAATGAAGAACAAAATTAATGTAATTTTGAGTCAAACTAGTACTCAATGCTCCATTTATTGCTAGTATTTACCTAGAACACATTTTGTTAGGTCCTTCCTAACATCCTCAGCTAATGTCGACTATTGAATCAATGTTGAATCAATATTGAAAAATATTGACTATTGAATCAATAGTCGACATTAGCTAAGTATATTAGGAAGGACCTAACAAAATGCATTCTGGGTAAGTACTAGCAATAAATGGAGCATTGAGTACTAGTTCAATTCAAAATTATATTAATATAATAGTTTAATGAAGAAAATATAATATGACATTTACAAATTTCAAAATACTGGATTAATACAATTTTAAAGAATATAGTTTGGATACTATCAGAAAACAACCTGGGGGAGGGAAGGATATATAGATATATGTAGTAAGTTAGGGCGAGAAGGTTTTGCTTGGGCGAGAACAGGAGTGAGAAACTTGAAAGGTATAGGTCAAGAGAGGGAGCTAAATAAATGTCCATTGTGTGGAGAAGAGAATACAGATTTCCATTGTATATTAAATTGTAGTCAAACAAAGATATGGAGAGAGCAGGCTTGGCTACGTAAATGGGACAATTTGTGGGATGAAGTAGTAATTAGAAAAATGTTGTCAGTAAAAGGGGAAAAGAACAGGAGAAATATAGGGAATTATTTAGGGAAAGTTAAAGAGAGATGGCTAAGAACAATTAAGAGAGAAATGTAGAGTGGGATAGGTGAAATGGCAGAAAGCGTAAAAAGGAGTAGAGGGCCTCCAATACACAAAAACCTAGGGTTAGGTGTATGGGGACCGAATTACTATTCAATGGTGGGCAACATGATAGGATTTTTAGGATTTAGAAATATATGGCATACTTCAGTATGGATTTTATAATTGTAATCTTGATTTTGTATTTCCATTTGTTGATGTAAAAGGAAAGATGAGAAACAAAATTACTATTAGAATATTAAAGACAAAGAATATATTATGAAGTTTATATAAACATAAAAATTGTCTAAGGTACAGCACATACTTAAACAAAATGCATACCTAAAAATATAACACACAAAAATTAAATCTGGTTCTTTTGTTTATTTTTAACATCTTACTTACAACAGTACATTATCAATGTAAATACAGTTTAAACAATTTCTATGAATAGATTCAATTTATAATTATTTAATTTGAATACTTAAAAGTGCTGTTTTCTTAGACAATTTTATGTCTCCACAAGAAGAAGATGCCTTAAAAAATCACACAAAAGTTGCATAATAGTATGAAAAGGCTGCCTAACAAATGAATAACTATTGATTTAGGTAACTACATGGCATAGTGAACGAAATATAATTTTCTTTTTGAACACCAGATTCAGTGTAAAAACCATGATTCTGCAGTACTTTATAAAAGCATCTATGATTATGGATATTTCATAAGAAACTGAAACAATTTTTCACCTAAATCTTTTTTGTAGAATCAAAACATTTCATGCAATTTACTACGGTACTCTCAACAATGTCAAAATTTTTGTGTTGACTACATCTGACTTCAAACACCAGCTCACTTAATTCATGAACAGTGAATGCCCAGCGTTACTCGCAATCCTTGACCAACCTTTGCCACGCAATCAAATCAAAACGACCAGGCAATTTCACCCATGGGGTAATTCTGCTACACGACAATGCAAAGCCTCATATGGCCAACACAGTCGCAGCACTCCTGCAGAAATTCAAATGGGCCAGACCTCTCTCCCTGTGATTACACCATTTTTGGTCCCCTTAAAAAGGATCTGAGGGGAAAACGATTCACCTAGGATGACGACATCCAGTTGTACGTTTGGGACTGGCTCACACTGCAACCCCAGGACTTTCATAAGACAGCCATTGTCCACCTTGTGTCACAGTGGGACAAGTGTCTCAACAGCTAATCTTCATTTCAAATAACCTTGCCCCGCAGATACTATCCCTCCGCGTGCTATTGCCATCCCCTTTCCCCTAATTAGCTAATGCTTACGGTGCCGTAGGCTTGTTTTCACACCGCCTGGAAACCTGCAGTAAACATTATACTAACTAGTACAAAAGTGAATCGAGAAGATATTGACACATTGCTTCACTCACACTGTTTATTCACAGGACATGTTTCAAGGTTTCAAGAACTCTTGCTCCTATCATCAGCTGATACTTGATTAGTGTAAGTTGTAGTGGTTTCCTCTTTCTCCGTATTGTCAATAGATGGTGTGATGTACTTGTCAAAGATGTCCGGTGGTGGAGTTTCAAAATTCATGACTCTATGACGATTTTTGTTAATGAAGATTTTTTCCCATACAGAAAGGTCTATGGGGTGATTAACATATTTTATTAGAGATGTTTCCAAGTTGATATCATGTCTAGTATTCAAAAAATGAAAAGCCACTGCTGATTTTTCTGTTTCACCATTTTTAATGTTTCTTAGATGTTCTTTAGTTCTGATGTTAATATTTCTTTTTGTTTTTCCTATATAAATTTTAGGGCAAGTTTCACATTTGATCTCATAGATTCCTGGTTTTTCTTTGGTAGTGATTGAATTTTTGGGAGGGCCTTTTAACAAATTTCTGATATTAAACCTATTTTGATCAGAATATAGTATCAGAAATTTGTTAAAAGGCCCTCCCAAAAATTCAATCACTACCAAAGAAAAACCAGGAATCTATGAGATCAAATGTGAAACTTGCCCTAAAATTTATATAGGAAAAACAAAAAGAAATATTAACATCAGAACTAAAGAACATCTAAGAAACATTAAAAATGGTGAAACAGAAAAATCAGCAGTGGCTTTTCATTTTTTGAATACTAGACATGACATCAACTTGGAAACATCTCTAATAAAATATGTTAATCACCCCATAGACCTTTCCGTATGGGAAAAAATCTTCATTAACAAAAATCGTCATAGAGTCATGAATTTTGAAACTCCACCACCGGACATCTTTGACAAGTACATCACACCATCTATTGACAATACGGAGAAAGAGGAAACCACTACAACTTACACTAATCAAGTATCAGCTGATGATAGGAGCAAGAGTTCTTGAAACCTTGAAACATGTCCTGTGAATAAACAGTGTGAGTGAAGCAATGTGTCAATATCTTCTCGATTCACTTTTGTACTAATTTGTGCTTCACTGTCCCTACGCTTCTTTCAAGTTTATACTTTGGATTATACTAACTGCTAAGGGGATAGATAAAATTATTCAAATGAAGATGTGAAAGCATGCAAAAGTATAGGTTTATAATGAAGCTCAACTCCCATGTTGAATGGTAATGTGTGACAAATCCAGTTCAAAACAAGGTCAGCATAAAAGTATTATAAACTACAGATGAACGCACGTGCTATCGTCAGTCATTCTGAGAGGCAGGTTTAAAGCAAAGAGTTCTCCTCTGTATTTTGTTTAAGAATTAACATGCGTTACAGATAAACTAACTCTGTTGCGTAATATTTTAATTCATATGGTTATGAAAATATAAATTTGACAATTCTCTTCAAACATATGAAGATATATCATCATGTTAAATAACAAACTCATTTTTACCACACAACAGTATATACAACAGCAGCCAATGAGAGGTGATTAGGTCACGTGAGCGTTAAGCCTATGTTACACAAGAATTAGGGCCAATATTTCTAACACACAGGTACTGATTTCTGTAATTATGTCTCCGTCTTGTTTCTTTTTGAACGAACACACCTTATAGCTGTAGAGTTTTGTACCAACAGGGGGACAACACTAGCACATTTAATAAGTGGATGTTTAAAGTTTCATGCGGCTGGGTATATGGGCTGAGACTCTATAATACTTTTTATAATACTCTGTGTGTAGTGTGTGGCAATTTTATGATCCAAAATTAGAACAGATAGTGTGAATCAAATTCTGTGCAAATCTCAGGAAAAATGCTATGGAGAGCCTCTCAATGATTAAAAAAGTGTTTAGGCAATAAAGCATGAACTGTACAGGTGTTTAAGTGGTATGCTTGGTTCAGGGCCGGCCATACAAGTGAAGATGATGCTCAACCAATTACGCCGTCAGCTGCGCCACACCTCATACATGAGGACTGAAATCGAGCCAATGTTGACCTTGTTTATAAAGTGGGCATTGGTTATGGAACATACCATGAATTTTAACTGCTGAATTGGGTATGCAACTTCACAGCAAAATTTGTGCCAAGGACCCTGACTACTGGTGATCATAAGGCACAGTGTGTTGAAGTTTGTTCTGAACTTCATCAGGCCGTATCCAATTACCCAACTTTCTTGTCCAAGATTATCATTGATGATGAGAGCTGGATGTACACTTATAACCCTGAAGCTAAACACAATCCTCCCAGTGGAAGAGCCTGCACTCACCAACACCAAAAAGAGCAAGCCAAGTCAAGAGCAAGGTCAATAGCATGCTCCTTATTTTCTTTGATAATGAAGGGATTGTGCACAAAGAATCCATCCCACCAAATCAAACAGTAAATTCCACATACGACTGTGATGTTTGTGATGGCTCAGTGTAAATGTGCAAGGATGATGGCTTGAACTTTGGCAACAAGGGAACTGGCTGTTTCATCATGATAATGCACAATTCCTTTGATCAGGAAATTTTTGACAAATAACTTGATGATTGTCCCACATTCACCCTAATTATCTGATTTGGCATTGTGCAACTTTGCTCTATTCTCCAAACTGAAAATCAGGTTGAAAGAATGCCAGTTTGACACAATTGATAGGATTCAAGAAAAAATGCTGTTTTGCTAAACTTCAAGAACATGACTTACAGGATGAATTCAGAAAATGGCAAAATTCTCATGTGGAAGGAACCACTTTGAGGGTGCACAGCAGTGGTTAGTCTCAAAGTAAGTTTTTGACCAGATACCAGCACCAGTCCTGAAAATGTTGGATTCCACCTCGTAGTCATATATCCATTATAGCTTAACTTTGTAGCTACTTAAGGTTCTAGTATATAATTCAATGCTATCCACATAAAATACACATTTTCTGGATGTATGTTAGTTTTTCTTTCCAGAGAAAATGGAGAACAAAATAACATACTATGCTAACAGTGAGAAATTAAAGAAGAAGCAATAAAAAAAAATATTTATATGGCTAAATAAGTTATATGCTCACAAGTTATACAATGTTTATCACTCACTGTGTGGTGATTAAAGCACCACATCAGACCCCTTAGAAGAGAGGTGCCATCTTCTGATATAACTTAATGTTGGAGGCATAAATTAAGAGGAGAAAGAGAGAGAGAGAGAGAGAGAGAGAGAGAGAGAGAGAGAGAGAGAGGTGCCTAGGGCGTATATTAGTCTGGAAAACAAACATGGCATTCAGAACGGATGGTAGTAAATAGTTTTGGCACCAGTGTTCGAATGAGGGAAAATGGAGGCTCAGGAGTGATGGTGTCATTGATAATGATATGGGTTTCACACAATCAGCTAGTACTATAGTAGTGCTCTGTATCTGACAAAAATGCAGGTTTCATTGGTACAGTCATGCACTTCAAGAGGTCCAGCATAGGTGATTATAAGGTACAGTGGAGGGAGTCTTGGGGAAGGAAAACATGAGTTGCTGTGGACATAGACGGGTGAACAAAAATAATATGGATGGTGAGCAATTGCAGTTATTCTTCCATTCTCTTCCTTAGGGCTACAAAGAATTTAGAAATGTCAGTCAATATGGATACAGCCTTATGGACTGGGACTTAAGTACTTACAATAGTAAGTCACCACAAACAGTGCGTATCTCATATACGAGAACCCCTAGTGGTTTACTGGAGAAAATATGAGTCAGTTGGAGAATTTAATGTTGTGTCGGCATGTCGGACATGGTAGTTAAACAGTTAAGAGCAACCAGACGGAGACCGGGAGATCCAAGGTTCAAATCCCAGCCATGGCATTGAATTTTTCAATTTTTTCAATTTTTCAATTTTCCAAAATCTTAGCTTATACACGGTAGTGTGGAAGAACAATTAATTTCCATCAATTAACCTAACTCTATGGATTCCCAGCAGTTTACCATACACCAGCTCTGCTAACAAAACCTGTAGGTCTTAATATACGAGGGCTATCCAGAAAGTAGATTACGTTTTCGTCTGTTTCTGCTAGGGGCGGGGCTAGCGCGGCCATCTTGGGGTCAGAGCGTTGCGCAGCTCAGTCGGCATCTAGCCGTGCTAGTGAGAGGTTTGTGCTGTGCTCCGTTCAGATACTGTGACGGTTTGAAATGTCTGCGTTAATTGAAAATCCCGCGAGCTGCGAGGTGCATGCAGTAATAAGGTTTCTGACTGCAAAAAACTGTAAACCGATAGAAATCTATCGGCAGCTTTGTGAAGTGTATGGGGACAACATTATCACTGAAGGTGGAGTGCGTCAGTGGGTCATCAGATTTAAAAATGGCCGAACCAATGTTCACGACGAAGATCGAAGTGGGAGACCCAGCATAGTGACTGCCGAACTTGTCGAAAAAGTCGATGCTAAAGTCTGTGAAAATCGAAGGTTCACAATAACGGAACTTTCTTTGAGTTTTCCACAAATTTCGCGAAGTTTGTTGCACGAAATCATCAGCGAAAAGCTTGGTTACCACAAGTTTTGTGCAAGATGGATTCCAAAAATCTTGACAGAGGACCACAAAAATCAGTGAATGGCTGCAGCGTTGAACTTTTTGGACGTTTACCATAAGGATGGTGACTCTTTACTCGATCGCATCGTTACTGGTGACGAAACATGGGTGAAACACGTGAACTGTGAAACGAAATTGCAATCAATGCAGTGGGGGCACACAAGTTCTCCCCAAAAACCCAAGAAATGCATGCAAACAATGTCGGCAAGGAAGATGATGGCGACTGTTTTTTGGGACAGAAAAGGTGTGATTTTGGTGGACTTCCTGGAAAGAGGCACTACAATAAACTCTCAAAGGTATTGCCAAACTCTCCAAAAACTCAGAAGAGCCATTCAAAACAAGCGTCACTCGTGAAGTTCTTGAATCTTTTAAGTGGGAGTTGTTTCCTCATCCGCCGTACAGTCCCGACCTGGCACCGAGCGACTTCCACCTATTCCCAGCAATGAAGAAGTGGCTGGCTATGCAGCGTTTTGATGACGACGCACAGCTGCAAGAAGAGGTAGCGAAGTGGTTGAAGGCGCAGGCGGCCGAATTTTTCGACGAAGGAATTTCCAAGCTCGTACATCGCTACGATAAATGCCTTAATTTGAATGGTGACTATGTTCGAAAAGTAGTATTTGAGTGTGGCTTTCATCTGTATATAATAAAATTTGTTTCCTATACTTTGTTTACTTTTTATTCCAAAACGTAATCTACTTTCTGGATAGCCCTCGTAGTTTTGGACTTCATTGTATCACAAACTATACTCGTTAAGAACCTGAAGGTCTTGTTTGAAGGCTGTGTGAGCACCCACAAGAATGAGGGGTCTCGTGTTATTCCAGATGGAATGTTCATGATACATCAAGGTGGCCTTGAGATACCGGTGTAATCTCTGCACAGATCTGTTAGTCACTGGGTGGTATGTTGTAATTTGGGTAAGATAGATACTGCAATGCTTAGATAGCATTTGAAAAAGCTGGGAAGAAAACTGGGTATCCTGATCAGTGGCGAACTGTTGAGAACATCTGAATCATGTGATCCTTTCAATTAGAAATGTCCTTGCTACTCTTCCTGCTGTAATCTGTAGAATAGGAAATGCCTCTAGCCATTGTGTACATTGATCAATGGCTGTCACGCAGTAGCAGTACGGAAAGAGATGAGCAGGAGAGCCAACAATGTCAATGTGGAAAAGAAGAAAACAATCTAGTGGAACTAGTATTCTGCAGGTAGTGTCATAGTGTGGTGGTTGATCTTTGACCAGGCTGACAAGTTTGTGGCTAGAGGCAGTCACTGTGCATACTTGGTCTAATGTATCACTGGGAGACCAACCTGATGGAAGCTTTCGTTTATGAGTGGCTAAGAATGAAGAAAAAGACTTATTGGCAAAAACGATCACTGACATAAGAGTGTAGTGTACTAGTAGAGGCACCACAGTAAAAAGAAATTATAATCTGGGTAGAGGAACCTTTTGAAAGAGGAGAGAAGTATTGCTCTGAAGTACTGGTGGAGCTCAGCATCACCTTTTGAGACTTAGCAAGTGTCACCAAGTGAAAAATAGTATATGGGGAAAATTAAAAGAAACATCAAAGTCAAAGAGTATTTTAAAAACATCAAATTAAAACAGGAAAATAAGTCAGCAGTAGCATTTCACTTTTGGAATGAAAATCATGAACTTGATCCAAATAAAAAATTATTAAAAGGGGTGGAAAACCAAAACAAATTGACAATGTGGGAGTACATCTTAATATAGAAAAATAAGGACCGAGTAATGAACTTTGAAATCCCACAGTCAATAATTTGATAAAGAAGTTCATAGTTCCACCAGCAGAGAGAAGACAGCAGCAGCAGACAAAAGTTGAACCTCCAAGGTTGAAAATGGAAGCAACAGCTCCCCAAACTAGTCCCTAATAATGTAAAAATGTAAGTGACGGAGTGTTAAAACCATCTACAAATAGTTTTTTCAATTAATTTGGACATCAGTGTTACCAAATTCCTCAAAACATGCATAATGTTAAATCAGAATTGCACTGTGCTTCCCTGTGATCAATTAAATGTGTAAAATACTGAACACAATACTTAGCTGTAATTATTGAGAACACAGATAGCTGTTAAATTAATTGGGAGTCGATTAATGACACTTACTTTTAAATTTTCCTGGAACTAGTTTCAGAGGCCTTCCCTCTATCTTCAGCCGGACATCGACGATATCCCTCGAAGATAGAGGGAAAGCCTCTGAAACTAGTTCCGGGAAAATTTAAAAGTAAGTGTTGTTTAGTGTCATTAATCGACTCCCAATTAATTTAATTTATACAACAACACTGTTTTCAACACTTCCATGAAAGGATTTACAGATAGCTGTATATACAATTTTAGATTTGTACAACAAAATGCAGTGAACTGGTAATTATAAAATTAAGCATTTGGAATTATCAGCGCTATGCAAAAAGAAAGCCAGGAAGACTAAGAAAAGCTGTGGAGAACCATTATTTGAAATCAGAATATATTTAAATAGCCTAACTCATTGAAAAAACTATTTGTAGTCAGTTTTTAATAGCCAATATTAAAATTGTAAAATTCAAAAACAAAAGATGAAATCCCACCAACCAATAGATACAGTATATACTAAACAAGTTATAAGGATTGTGAAAAATGCGGCATAGAGCAAACTAAAAGAAACCTAAAAAGCAGAGTCAAAGGGCATTTTAAAAACATAAAATTGAAACAGGAAGATATGTCAGCAGTAGCACTTCACTTCTGGAATGAAAACCATGACCATGACACAAATCCAAAATTATTAAAAAGGGTGATAAAGCAAACTAAAAATGTGGGAGAATATCTTAATATGTAAACATAAGGACTGAGTAACAAACTTCAAAATCAAACCAGCTGATAATTTGATTAAGAAGTTCAAGTTCCACCACCAGAAAGAAGACAATAGACAACACCACCACCAACAACAGACAGTAGTTGGACCTTCGAATGGTCTGAAAATAGAAGCAACGGCTCCTGAAAAAAATAAAAATGTAAGTGACGGAATGTAAAACACCAATCTACAAATAATCTTTTCAATCAATTTGGATGTCACTGTTACTAAATTCCTCCAAACACGTAGCCTAACTGATATTGAGAAAGAGAATGAAAATACATCTGCCTAAATTATGTACTAAAATTCATTAAAAATGTCAAAAATTGCTACTGGAAATACATATAAATGGAAGCTACAAACTGTTAGAAATGTACATGCCTAAGAAGTCTCGTACATGTATATTTAGTGGTTCAAATCTGGCCCAGAATTGATATTTCAAGGTTCAAGAGTGAATGTAATATGAGTACAAGGTTCTGTGATAAATAGAGCTAGAGCTTACCTGTTTTTGCTCTGAACATAATATGCAACACCAAACACTATGAGAATTACTGCAATAAGACTGCAAGATACTGGTACCACAATCACTGACAGCTGTGCATGCCTTGTCACTGCAATACAAATTATGTCATATCAATACATCTGAACTTTATGTGAGCTGCTGATTTATTGTTTCTATGAGGGTCGTTTGATAAGTATGGAAAAAAACCATTTATATATATATATATATATATATATATATATATAGAGAGAGAGAGAGAGAGAGAGAGAGAGAGAGAGACTCTGTGGGTTTGTAGAATTAAAAGTTCAAGTTGCAGAAATTCCAAATATCTTTATTTCCGTAGAAATACAATCACAGTAGCAGCATTACGTCACATACAGAATCACATTCTATCAAGGTCGATGACCACACAAACAGCATTCTGATTACATCTGTTTACAACATCAACTCTCGTTAGAACACTTACAATACTGTTTACTACTTTACGACTGACTCTTGGCGAGTCGTCGCTTCCTTAAATACCTCGCTGATAATTCCAGACTGTTCCAAAACAATCAAGAAACCGAACGCTCTTCACCAATCAAGATGTTACCAGAATGTTCCAACTTTATCTGCTTTGGCATTCCCTCCATCTCAGCGCCAAGTTTATCCGCTTATGCAAGCTCCTTATCTCCATGATACACTATCCATCTGTTGTGTGCCCAAGCTGCGTTATCGCAATCAGGTTCGCGACACTGCTCCCTCCGCAAGGCTGGCTGTCCTGAACAGCACCATCGTAGCGAGCCAGATGATCCAGGTGTACCACCAACATCTTCCCTCGGGGAACCTTCTGGATGCGGTTGACCACGTCGTTAATCCTCTTGACCACCTGGTACATTCCTTGCCATGGCCCTTGAAGTTTCGGGCAGCGCCTTTGGTCCGGGTAGGGCAGTACAACCAGACTAATCTCTGTTTCATATAACCTTGCCCGCTGAAATGTATCACTCCGCGTTCTACAACCCTCCCCCTCGCCCTAATTGTCTAATGCTTTCGCGTCATAGGCCATAGGCGGTGCCTTCCCGTCACATTTAAACCTGGAGTAAATGTAATAATTGCCGGGAAGATAAATAAAATCATACAAAAATCATACAAATAAGGATATGAAGGCATGCAAAAATACAAGTTTGTAATGAACTGAGCAAATTGAAACAGAATGACTGAGCAATGAAACAAAGGGTTTATAATGAAAGGCCTTTGGCCTTTTCCACTGGGATTTTTAAACCAGCACACATACCTTTCATAAATGCTTGTCTTTCAGTCTTAAAAGTCGTGTCACACCATACTTTACTTTTCGTGTGTTCTTCGTGTATATTTAGTGATTTGTATCTCGGTGAAGTGTGGTTGTCCTTAAATAGCGTCTTCGCCACACAGCAATATCGCCTCTGTCTTTTAGCACATTTTTCTTGCCTCTTTTTTCATTCACAAATCCCAGCTGTATAAGCAATCTGCTGAAATTTGGTAAATCTGCATCCTCATTTACAGCAGACGAAATGTTACTTATGTTAGGGAGTTCGTTTCTAAAGAAAAACTACACACATGACGACGCACAACACTTTTCACGTATTTTCTCCGAGCACGCACTTTTGTTTATTCCTGCTTTTGCCTGGAGTGGTAAGTTTTCCTGTTTCCTCAATTTCATGTTGCGATGTTCCTACGGATCTAACACTCACACCTGTAACTTCAGAGAACAGCTGTTCGACTTCTCTCACTGACAAAGACGGATTCTTCTCTGTGAGTGCATTAAACGCATGCAACACAATTCTTTTTTCGCCTGTTTGTAAATAATTATCCTTGCGATACTTCAGCGAAAAACTGGCGGTAGACTCTGCCATTATACATATAATAAGTACATGCGCAATAAACGATCAATAAAATAATTTAGCTCCCGCACTCTCGAATGGCGATGCATGACTAATCCAGTTCAAAACAAGGTCAGTGATAAAAGCCATATAAACAAATGTCACCACTACCGCTAAATCATGTGCTATCGTGCCATGTGCTTGAGAGCAAAGGAACCTCCTCTTTACTTCGTTTAAGAATTAACATGCATTTCAGATAAATCAACTCTGTTGCGTAATATATTTAATTAAAACGGTTACGAAAATATAAATTTGGCAATTCTCTTCCAACATATAATGATATATCACCATGTTAAATAACGAACTAATTTTTACCGCACGACAGTAGTTACCACAACAGCAACCTATGAGAGGTGATTAGGTCACGTGACCGTTAAGAGATACTGGGCAAGCTTACGTGAAACAAGGTATAGGTCACTATGCTAGAACCCTTGGCTGTTGGCTTGCCTGTCGTATCAGGTCTTCATGCGGTCGCTCGCCTTCTGGATGTTCTGACAAGACATCTCATGCACGTCGTGGAGATGGTCCACCAGGTTCTCCACATACTCGGTTGCTGGCTGTTTTGCATCTGGGGGGCTTCCAAAAGCCAGATCACAGGGGAGGCGTAACTCTCGGCCGAACATTAAGCTGGCTGGCGTCAACCCAGTGGTGTCGTGTGTTGACGAGTGGTAAGCCAGCATAAACAGTGGCACCGTGTAGTCCCAGTCTCGCTGATGGCTGGCCACGACCTTCCTCAGGTATTCCTCTAAGGTCTTGATGTACCTTTCGACCATGCCATCCGACTGGGGATGTAGAGGTGTTGTGCGGGTCTTGTTAGCCCCAAGTCTTTCTAGTGCTTCCTTCATTAAGTTGGACTCAAAATTGGTACCCTGGTCACTGTGGAGCTCTAATGGCACCCAAATCGGCAGAACACTTGCTCTACGAGGCAGTCTGTGATTGTCATCACCTCCTGGTTCGGGATGGCATACACCTCCGGCCACTTGGTGAAGTAGTCCACGACCACCATCAGGTACTTGTTGCCTCGGTCGGACGCTGGAAATAGTCCAGCTATGTCAACGGCGATCCTTTCGAATGGCGCTCCGATGTTGTACCGCTGCATGCGACCCCGGCTCCTATTCTGGGGGCTGCGACTCGCCGCGCACACGTGACATTGAAGGCACCATCTCTCAATCTGCTTGGAGCCTCACCCAGTAGTAGTGCTTCCGAAGTTTGTCGATTGTTCGGTTTGCTCCCAGGTGTCCTCCTGAAGTACCGGTGTGCACTTCTTCCAATACCTCCGGGACCTTACTTCGGGGAAGTACCAACAATTCTCTCTGCATCTTCCCATCAGGCGATTCCCATACCCGGAACAGCATGCCCTGTCTTGTCTTCAGTGAGTCCCATTGGACTCAGTATGACTTGTATGTGGCGCTCCTTGGTGCGACGTCCTCCCAGGTTGGTCTTGTCCCTGCCTCCACTTCTTTCAAGAGTGGCCCCAAGTCTGCATCCACCAGCTGCTCCCTCCTCAGGCCTGCGCTATCTCAGTCATCCACAGTCACTGCCATAAACACTCGGACAGCTGCAACACGCTCCTTCTCTTCCACTCTTGTGCATTGGGCGCACTCCTCTGGACAGGGTTCTCGGGACATGGCGTCTGCGTTACCGTGGCTCTTCCCTCTACAATGTTCAGAGGTGAAGTCATACTCCTGCAGTCTCTGTACCCAACGGGCTGTCGGACCTTCCAGGTTCCTAAAACTAAGTAGCCCGGTTAGAGCGGAGTGGTCAGTCCTTGGATGGAATGGCTGACCGTACAGGTACTTGTGGAAGTGCTCCAAGGTCTTTACCACCGCCAGTAGTTCTCGCCGGGTGACACAGTAGTTCTTCTCTGCCTTGGCTGAAGACGCGCTGGTATCGTCTCAGCAGTTGTCAAACCTTCTCGAACTGTTCTGCAGTCAGGTAGTCGGCCGCCCTCTCCAATAAGCCTTTCAGGCGGGGTCCCAGGTGTTGCGTCGGCACCGGCTCCTGTGTCTTGTCGATTGCAGTTACGCTGACCACGGGCTCGCACGTCCCCACCACCGTTCCGGCCTGGACATCGTGATTGGTGTCCGCTAGGTTAAGCAGCATCACTGGCCCCACCTCTCGACACGGCAACAATGTTCTGGCCACACAGTTCGTGCACTGGCATCTTCTGATCCAGCATCATGTTTTTCGTCCGCTAGCCTTCCAGTCGCACCATCATCACCACCTCGCTCCTCGCAGGGACAGCCACGTCTTCGTTCAAGTTGACCCTGCAGATTCCCAGGCGTTCTTTGGGTTGTCGGAGTATGACCTCTTCTCCATTGAGCCGCAGGACCTTCCTGCCGACGTCGAATGTCGCCTCGTGGCTGCTGAGGACATCCAGTCCTAATATCACTTCCTCAGCCACCTTCGCGACGAAAACCCACAGACGTACAGCACTCCGTCCATAGGCCAACTTCAGTAGGGCCTCCCTCTCCACAGGCAAGGTGTCACCCGATGCCGTCACAAGCTGGTTTTGGTCGGCTCGGTTTTCTCGACGGCAAACCCTTGGCCATGTCAAGTCTGATGTTGGTCAAGGCTGCCCAGTGTTTACGAGCACGCGACACGGCTTCCCTCTCACCCAACCACCGCAATGAGGCTGTCATCCATACGCCGGCTGACGGCGCGCAGTGTTACTCGAGGGGATGGTGGTGATGTCGCCGACATGTTAATCACCATGCCCAGCCTTACTCGTTCTTCCGACTGCTCTTCCTGGCGTCGGTCATCTTCGCGGTCATCGTCGCGGCCAAGTTGCTATTTGCAGCTTCCGTCTTCGTTGTTAATTCGGCCTTCATTTCTTCCATCTTCTCGGTGATGTCGTTGTCCCACTTCCTGACACCAAATGTGACTCTGTGGCTTCGTAGAATTAAAAGTCCAAGTTGCAAAAATTCCAAATGTTCTCTATTTCCGTAGAAATACACTCACAGTAGCAGCATTACGTCATATACATAATCGAATTCTATCAAGGTCGATGACGACACAAACAGCGTTCTGATTACATCTGTTTACAACATCAACTCTTCTTACAACACTTACAGTTGTTTACTACTTTATGACTGACTCTTGGCGAGTCGTCGCTTCCTTAAATACCTCACTAATAATTCCAGACTGTTCCAAAACAATCAAGAAACTGAGCGCTCTCCACCAATCAAGATTCTATCAGAATGTTCCAACTTTATCTGCTTTGGCATGCCCTCCATCTCAGCGCCAAGTTTATCCGCTTATACAAGCTCCTTATCTCTGTGATACACTATCCGTCTGTTGTGTGTACAAGTTGCATTATCACGATCGGGTTCACCACAATATATATATATATATATATCGTTTTTTCCATGAACATCTCACCTTATTTCTCGACATAGTCTCCACTGATGGTTACACACTTGGTCCAGCGATGTTTCAGCTTTTTCATCCTGCCGGTAAAAGAGGTTCCGTCAACATTTGCAAAATACTCGTAGACAGTGGCTATCACTTCTTCATTTCATGAAAATTTAGCCAAATTTTCAAAGTTTGGAAGAAGCCACTTTGGGCTAAGTCTGGCAAACAAGGTGGCTGAGGAACCACTTCCAAACCCAGCTCATGCACTTTCGCCATTGCAATTGCTGATGTGTGTGATGGTGCATTATCCTGGTAAAAGAGCACTTTTTGCATTTCAAACTCGGTTTCTTTTCAGTCAACTCATGTTGCAAACAACCCAACAATGAAGCATAATAGGCACCAGTTATGGTTCTGCCTTTTTCCAAGTAGTCTATGAGGATTATTCCTCGAGAATCCCAAAAAATGCTGGCCATCACCTTACCAGCTGGCAAAATGGTCCTTGCCTTCTTTGGTACACTTTCATCAGCCTTTGTCCATTGTTTTGACTGCTGTTTTGATTCCGGTGTGTAATGATTGATCCAAGTTTCATCCACAGTCATAAATCGGTGCAAAGTCTTGCGGATTGTGATTCAACATTGCCAGAAACTCAGTAGAAGTGTTCTTTTGGATACGCTTTTGGTCAACTGTGAGCAATCACAGCACCCATCTTACACAGAACTTTTTCATTGCCAATTTTTCATGCAGGATATTGTGCACTTGCTCAGTTGAGATGCCTAGTCCCAGCAATCTCACAAATTTTGATTTGGCAGTCTTGCATAACCAAATCATGGATTTTTTTAATGGTGTCCTGTGTGGTAACCGCAATTGGGTGACCAGAGTGCAATTCATCTTTGGTGCTTCTATGACCATGTTTAAATTTGTAAAAGGAATTATGGTGCTGATGGGAAAATGATGTTCTCGAAACCCCGTGTTGCGGCGATCATGTGAAATGGGATTATTCTTACCTGATGTTGTCCCACGTTGTGGCTAGGGTTGTAGATTGTATTCAGCCCACTGGGAAGACGGTGACGAAGCCTCAAGTTGCTAACTCTTCTTGGTTCAATCTGGCACTCTGATATATCAATGTATATAAATAAATGTTCGGATCTGCTCCAGTCTGAGCTATGAGAACTCTTTAATTTTCAGACGTGGTTGCGAGTGAAAGGATAAATTTTTTAAAATAAACTTCGATACCAATAATAAATTCTTTTTACTTTAAAAATATCAAGATGTTCAATTTAATTTATATTATTTATACAATTTTTCATATAAAACTTGACAATAGTATTGTATATCTGTTTACCTTAACGTTCTTCCATCAAAAGATGCCTTCTTTCCTAGCTGTTCTCCCAAAATTATTGATTTTTCTTTTACTCATTGCCATCACTACCAATCAAACTTAAGTTTTACTGGTTCACGTCACACATTACATAATCTCATTTTTAAAACTACCAATGATAAAACATCACATATCACTTACATGTTGTCATCTCATGACCTACTGAATTTTAAAAATGTCCTTTCTTACTCATTTTAACCTGTCCATATCAATTCTTAAATCATTAATCATATTTAATTTTATAACTCTTGGGGCCTACATCAAATCAACCGTTATAAATACTTGATTCAAAAGTAAGGTTGGTGCAGGTCCAACCTGCAATCCAAGTTGGTGCAGGGTCCACGTGAACTTCATTCAATTCAGTTTTGACTTGTGTGGCAGTCCAGCCCTTCAAATGAAAATGTTTAATAACAGCATGAAACTCGGTTTTTTCTACACTGACCAGTTCAGATGGCTGTCAACAATGAACTGTGTATTGTAGCCCATTCTAATTTTATGTAGAATCTTTTGAATAATCAAGCTTACCCTCCACAAAGTTGCAACAAAAAATTTCTATCCCTTCATGAAAATTTACCAGACTTATCAAACGACCCTCGTACAATGTAAATATGCTTTTCATAAGATTTGGTGCATATATCCAAAATGACATTATCTCTTTCCTATACAACTCCTTGGAAAAAAGCTTAGTGGATATTTATGTACCTACCATTGTATACATTAATTCCAACTGTAGTGACAACCCTAGAAACATCATTATTGATGATGACAAACACAGTGTACTCTGCAGGCTCTCTGAAGTAATGCACCACTTCAAACTGACAATCAACATTGGGCTTGGTCTCTTCGCAGGTTTCATTACCTGAAAATATACCACGTTCAGAATCATTCATATGGTCAACCAAAACTAAGGTATATCTCTTGTTAGTTCCTATGATCCTATACATCAATCAGCAAAAACTCAGAAGAACCATATAATACCATACCATATGTTTTGGTGTAGTAATGTAATAAGTCAATAATGTAAAAGTTACACAGAAAATGAAGCTATTTACAGTGGAGTAACAAACACTATACAAATACAAATATTTAGTAAATATTCTCCACTTAACCTAAAAAGCCGATGACAATACTTCTATTATGTTTTTGCGAAATTAATTTCGTGGACATTTGCCCACATCTTCAGTCAAACACAATTCGTTGTCAAACACACTTTGTTTATAATAAATTTATTTTAACCCTTTTCCACATAAATTTGCTGTTTTTAATAGTTTGATTTATAGATTAATAAATATACCCCTGAATAAAGAAGAATTTAATAAAGAATATATGCATATTATTAATACTGCTTTAATTAATGGTTTTAATAAAGATTTTATACAAAAGAAGATTGAAAAATTTAAATATCAAAAAAGTATTAATGATATTTCTACTCTTAAAAAAATAAAAGATGATTATAAATTTAAAAAATTTACTTACCATCCTTGGGTTAATAAACATTTTCAAATTTTTTTTTTAAAGAAGTTGGTATAACTTTAGTTCCTCAAAATAAATATAGTATTAAAAATTTATTACAATTTTCTAAAAAAGATAAAATTCCTAATAATAAAAAATCTGGTATTTATCAATTAAATTGCTTAGAGTGTGATCAGGTTTATATTGGAAAGACGAAACGTAGTTTGGAAACCAGAAAGAAAGAACATTTTCGTAACATTAGATATAAACAAATTGATAAATCGGCCGTGGCAGATCATTTTTGGTCATTTAACCATGAAATAAATCCAGAGGTTAAATTATTAAAACAATTAAATGTTCACATAGATATAATGGTTTGGGAAAAAATATTTATTCTAAAAAATAGTAGTGAATTTTGACATACTAGCAATTGATTCTGTTTTTAGGTTTGTTTTGTCTTCAGATGTTGGTAATACGTAAATACATAGTATCCTTGACAACAAAGTGTGTTTGACAACGAATTGTGTTTGACTGAAGATGTGGGCAAATGTCCACGAAATTAATTTCGCAAAAACAAAATAGAAGTGTCATTGGCTTCTTAAGTTACTAAATATTTTTATTTGTGTAATGTAAAAGTTAATTTGACACCAACAAAAGATCAATTGCTCAATAAACACCAGAACAATGGCATCCTTAAGTTTACTGTATAATCAGAGTGTCAAAACTGCTTTTATATAAGGCGTATAAGCAAGCTCATGTTCAAGAGGTCCCGAGTTTGAATATTGGTCTGGGTGAGTTAGCTGCATAAGGCTTTTCCTGGGGTTTTCACTTATCCTGAAAAACAAATGTCTAGTACCTCTGAACTCTATGCACCCTCGGCTCATGTGAACATCATTTCACCCATTTGCCATTTCATTAATCGTCCGATATGACTTAACGTTGGAGAAAGTACATTTAAATAAAAATGATTTTCTTTATTAATTTATAGATGAGTCGTATTTATTCTCTTCTGGCAGGATTTCAAATCCCACATTTAAGTTCATCATTAAATCAACAGATGGCAGCAGCAACTCCAGAATTACCCACACCACTGGATCAAGCTTTAGTCGCATAAGAGCCGAAGATGCAAACGATGATTTGCGAAACATGTCCTCAGAATAGGTATGTAAGTGAAGCACATGTGTAATAAATATGACTCATCTATAAATTAATAATTATTTTGCTTCACTGTGGTGTTCCAATACTGTTAAATCTCGAAGATTTTCTTTGTTTTTATGGCTTTGTTTTGCATTAAATGGAAATATTAATACTGCAATATGAATTAAATAAGGCATAATAATAGTCTGAAGAGATTTTATTTAAGAGATTTACAGCTACAAAAATATCAGTGATATAGTATTTTCATTCATAAGGACTACTGGGAAGATAGGAATAGTAATTAAGTAGTGTAAAATGGCTTTGTTATTAACACCATGTTTTCTGCTATATATTTATTGAATTCTGGTACAAAAATAATACGTAAAGCATATACAGGAGTAAACAACATATTGCATAAGAGAAAATATGAAACCAAAAAATGCAAACCTTAAGCAATAGAAAACTTTTAAATCATGCTAACTAATAACTGATACAGAAAAAAATAAAGAGTTCTAGCCCAGTGATAAAATCAATAACAGTGCATAAGTTAAATGTGTTTAACGAAAGCACTGTATTGAACATATTGGAAAAGCATGGAAAAAGTGGCAGTGTCATTACCTAAAATAACAAATCGTTAGTTAAACCAAGCTGTTTGCAAAGTACAGAATAATGACGGTACTGGGTAAGGAAGCACTTCATTGTTACGGGCACACTGCAGTTGATACAGTGTGTAAGTGGTTAACCCCTGAAAGGGTAGCCATGCTGAAATAACAATGATTAAAACAAAGCTGAGCAGGCATGGTCTCAGCAACATGATGGACAAGAAGAACAATGCCAAGGAAGCTTTGTAGCTTTGACCTCCTGGAGTTTGCTCATGTAAACTATTCTTCTTGCCATTGAGAAAGTGCCTCTCTGCGCAAAAAGCCCTTTAAATCCATAGATGAGCAGTAGAGCATCTGTTCTTTGGGATATAGAATTACATCCTTTGCTGCTTGATCTGCTTGTTCATTTTCTACAATGTCACAGTATCTAGAAATGCAAATGAAGACCACTCGTAAGCCATCAAGAGTGCAACTCATCATGGATTTTTTTAAACATAAGAGGTTATAGAGATCTTGTAAACTAAGTTAAGAACTGAGGGAATCAAAACAAATGACACTGGATCACAGGGAAAAGGAATGGACGAAAATTATGGCTTGAAACATAGCACATAGTTCAGCCATATAAACAGAGCTGCTAAGAGGAAACAAATCTTGCAACAGACATGCCAATAAACAACCCACAGCACAGCCTACTTCTTGATCCAGTTGAGAACCATCAGTATATATGAATGGTATCCATGAAAGTAGTCTTTTATATATAGTAGTCTTTTATATATATGTAGGTGCAGCAGTGGTATTCTTTGGTAACTGAGCCAAAATAAGATGACACAAAGTTAGCTTGTATCCATGAAGGAAAATGGTGAAATCCGCTAAGAAGGGTGAGGTAAGTGCTACATCCAATTTAGACAATAAGTTCTGAAATATCTACATCCTGAAGGAAGCAGTGCTATCACACTATTGTATAAATATTAAAATTGATGCCAAAGAATGTAGGTTAAATGCAGTGAGAAGACATTGCACATAAGTGGGAGGTGTAATTACAAAGAAGAATATCTCAAGGTTTAGCATTTCAAGTTTCATAGACTTGACCACTATTAGGTCAAACGATGGAAATTACTTTTTTCTCGCTAATCAAGTGTAGGACAAGATACAAAAAGGTAGAATCAGACTGAAAAATTCAATGCCATGTCTCCATCCAGTTGCTTAACCATTGAGCTACCATGGCAACATGCCAACATGACATTAAACTCTCCAACTCGCATTTTTACATTATACTACCAGGAGATCCCATATACATGATCTTAATGACAACTTACTATGCTGTAAGTGCTTTAAGTACTAAGCTTCATGTTTTAAAGCTTCAAGCTTCATAGTTTGACCACCATTAGGTTAGTGATGCAAATTAATTATTCTTTTCATACTATCCATGTGTAGGACATGATCCGAAAAGGTAGAGCCATACTGGAAAATTCAATATCATCGGATTTGAACCTGGGATCTCAGGATCTCAGTCCGGTTGCCCCTAACTATTGAGCTACCATGGCAACATGCTACCATGATAACAAAAGATATTAACTGAGTGATTAAGGAAGTCTAGATGAGTAATAATGCTACTTTATGATATCTATGGATGACTGTTTTCATCAACAAACATAAATGAACTGGTTCTCACAATTTTTTGGATATCTCAGCACTATCAAATAAAGACTTCAGTATCTTCTAATGCTGCTCGGAAAGGAAGAAAGCTTATAACAGCTTGAAAATGGGAAGACCAAGAATCAAGAGGCATTAAAATCAGAAGGTAAATTACACAGGCGATGATGATGATGATGAGGATGATGAGGATGACGATGATGATGATGATGATGATGATGATGATGATGATGATGATGATGATGATGATGATGATGATGATGATGATAGCCACAAAGTTAACATAATCTTTAAATCTGACCATTGTTCATCAAATCAGGGTAAAAAGAGGAATGAGTAACCATGTTTCTACAAACAGAACCTGGGATATGAATAACCTGCTTAGTAAACATTCTAATGGAAACAAAATAGGGACTTAGTTTTCCATTAAAACTCAACTATAAACAACTAATTTGCTGTGAACAGATAGATACCTTTAGACAATTCTATAAATCTTGATAACTTGCAGAAAATGATCTTAAATGTCATAATACATACCTGTTGCATTTCTAATTCCAGGAGTAATCATAAAACAATGTCCAAATCTTGGACTTCCACGACAGGACACTTGAAGATTCAACATGTCTCCATGTTGCAGCCAGAAGTTTCCATTAACCTCTACATTTGTCACTGGTGCTATAAAGAAGAACAGAGCGTAAGTTTCCATTAACCTCTACATTTGTCACTGGTGCTATAAAGAAGAACAGAGCGTATATAAAAACCAGGTATTCAAATACCTCTGGGACCTATATTATTATAGACATTATTCTAAGTCTAGAAGTTTCACTAGATAATCTGATGAGAACAATGACATAGTAACCACATATTATATAGTCTAAGAATAGGATGGAAAAATCATTCTTTGCTGTTGTGGGGGAACAAAATAGCATTGAAAGCACTGTAATCTATCTCTAAAAATTGAAAGCAATAAAATAAACACAAATGCAGCAACTAAACAAGAAGTAAAGAATCTAAAAGAGAGAGAGAGAGAGAGAGAGAGAGAGAGAGAGAGAGAGAGAGAGAGAGAGAGAGAGAGAGAGAGAGTGAGAGTGAGAGAGTGAGAAGGGCTACATATGATTGTGATACACATTAAAATTCACCTACAGTTTGTACATTTATTCCTTCAGTTGTATAGAAATGTATACTAAAACTTATTATCATACAACAGCAGTACAATAATGGCTGTGGTTACCTCTTGTAGGAAGAACTGCCACAACTATTACAAATAAACACTGGTAACTAACTCTATATATCTGTTTAAAATTGTCAAGATTCTCTGGGACCAGTTTTGTGATGTTTTCATCACATCCTCAGCCGGTAGACTGATCAGCTTTTCTATTACTTCCAGTAGATGGATAGTTCCAGTCAATGGAGAATTTCAACAATTTTAAACAGATAAGTGGAATTAGTTATCAAGTGTTGTAGTTAATTCATAATATTTGGATTGCTTCACTATCAGTAACTTCAGTTTTTTATAAAAAAAAAACTGCCACAACTGCTTCACATTCTTGGAGCATCTTGGAAATACTCAATCTCTGAGATAGCCCCGGAAGTACTCATATCCATAATGAATAAATAGACTTACAAAATCAAGAATGTTTCAAAACTAATGTAAATTGATTTCAATTACAAAGCAGATATGAAATGACAGCAAAACTATTTAAATAAAATTCAGTAACAGTAGTCAGATAAACCCACTTAACTAGAAAAAGACTCGCAAAGTAAAAGACCCAAATATAATTGAACAGTGCTCATGAATGGAAAATGAACTGTTCTTTCACACTAGCCATGTGTAAACCAAGGTTTGTAAAGGTACAATCAGACTGAAAAAGTCAATGCCATAGCCAGTATTTGAACCATGATTGAACCCCTCTGGTTGCTCTTAACCATTGAGCTACCATGACAACTTGCCAGCACAACATTAAATTCTTCAACTGACTCACACCTAATAGTTGTTTGAACTATAAAGCCTAGGACTTAAAGTACTTATGCATTGTAAGTTGTCATTAAGGCAGTTGTCTCATAAGTAGAGACACTCTTTTTCACATAAACGAAAAGAGCGACATGATATTAAGGCTATCTGACAATATCTTTCTGAATTATATAGTACTGGTCAATATTATTATTTTAGCAAATTTTCACGATAAGAACAAAATGAAGCAAAATTCCAGCAATCTTAAGTATAAAATGTAGTTTTCAAATTATCTTAAATTTATTCCTGTGAACTATTAAAATTACAATTAATAATCAAATAAAATTCTCAGTTACACAAATAGTGAAGTGATGCTTAAGGACAGTTTTTTGTTGTGTTGCTCTTTTCATTCTGTTAGAGTTGCAAATATCAAAATCCACCTCTAATGGGAGGACAGCTTAATATTCTTGGAAGCCGACCCTTCTGTCATTAGTGAATTACAATGGTTAGTTAAGGACAGAGTAACACTCTTGTAACATGACCCTTTGTTACCTGACCAGAGTGAGATATTAAGGGTTAGTTAGGAATGTTGCTCTTTTCATTCTGTTAGTTGCAAATGTCAAAATCCACCTCTTAATGGGAGCACAGTTTAATATTCATGGAAACTAATCCTTCTGTCATTAGTGAATTAAAATGGTTAGTCAAGGATAGAGTAACATTCTTGTAAAACAACCCTTTTATTACATGACCAGAGTGAGAGATCAAGGATTAGTTAGGAATGTTGCAAAGATGACAAATACAAAAGAACATGAAATTCTGAACACCAAATAGTTTACACATTTCCCCTCCCACTCAGGGTTTCATTATTTTCTTTTAAATAAGGATTCCTAAGTGCATGTATTTAGTTGCAAAGTTGGATTGGACAGCAAATGTTACAGCGCATAGCAGAGCAAAACAGTTTGCTAATGAGAGTATATATGTGTCGGAAAGCAACATTTTGATGTCCAGAAGTTTCAATAGACAGAAGAAGGCTTAAAAAAAAAAAGAAGTTGTAACGGACACTACAGCGATGCTACTGAAAATCAACATTCCAGTGGAAAAGATAAGATGATCCTGCAGTATGTCAGTGGCTTCAAAAATACATCTCAGGTAAGAGCAAAACACTATTAAACCGATTATGCACCTATGTAGGTACGGTGGTAAGACTACTTATAGAAGTTTGCTTGTGTTGGACTGTTAAGACTCCACTTTAAAAATTTGTTTCTTTCTTCCCCTCGTCCCTGCTTTATTACTAGGATCGGGTGACCTTAGAGCCAACCAACTAAGAAGAGAGTATGCCCCTCATTGCCCAGATGAAATCTGAGCAAATATTAAACAACCTTTGGAAGGAAAACAAGATTTAACATTAATATGTGATGAAACTGAATTAGCAGGCCATTGTGTGTTCGCAATATTAGTCAAAATTCAAGATGCAATATTTCAACACGAGATTTTCTTATTAGATTGTGTATTTTTAGATTCTGCAAACAGCAAAACATATTCTCAAGCAATCCTGAGTACTTTGTATGCATTTGAAATTGATCATGTAAATGTGAAATATGTTGTCACTGATTCCGCTGCACATATGATAAAATGTGAATTATTGTAGGAAATTATGGAGAACATTTGATTCACAATACTTGCTGGGCCCATAAATTTAGTTTGTTTGGCAAAATCTTGCAAAAGAATTTGAGAGAACTTACTACCGTTGTCTAAATGACAAAGAATTGTTTCCACATGTCCAGGAAAATCAGACACGAGTATCGTCCATATTTAGATGAAAATCAGTTAGATAAGGTGATTCCTTTGTATCCTGAGCCTGTGTTGTCTAGATGGAGAACTTGGTTCAAAGCAGCTAAATATGTACACATGCATTTAGACATTCTGAGCATTTTTTAATAAGCTATCAAAAAGGTCTGCTCCTGCAGGCACATTGGTTGAAAGAAATGGGAGATGTAAGATTTTCTAACTTACTAAAATCAGAGGCGAAATTCTTTTGGAAAATTGTGAATTTATTGCTGATGTAGTGTTATGATGATTGCAGTTAGAAGTGAGTAAATAGCCGTACTCAAATCTGCTGGTTTCGAACATCTTTGAATTGAAGAGTAGGATGGAAGTCATAACTTCAGGTCACACTGGGGCATTAGCTAAAAAGATAATTGAAGAGTTTGATCAGTTACTTCAAAACTGATGTCAGACAGCTTCTAAGAAGGTTGCATTGTTTTACAGAAAATTGCAAAAAACTTAGCCAAACAATGACTAATTCATTCTTGCTGCTGAATGGTTTATTTCATTCAAGTAATGTTGTGCAAGTAAACATTTCAACCATTTCAGCCACTAGTTATAAAGTGCAGCAACTACCTCACTTCAAACTGCTTAAAGAATGTGACATAATTGCAGAGTATTTAGCTTTAAAGGAGTTAATTGTAAAGCAGTTTAATGAGAATGATAGTAAGCAACTTGATGTTATGCAGTCATTGCTGGCCCTGAAATGTATTTAGACTTTGCAAATGCAGTATTAAAATCTATTTGGATTCCTTGTTCATCAGTTGATGCAGACAGATTTTTCTCCAAGTAATGAATGGAGGGAGTGATGAAAGAAAGTACTATTGTAACATGTGCTATGTTATCTTTCACAAAGTAAATAAGTAGGTAGGAGTTTGTAATGTCAATAATGTTATAAATAACAAATAAAATTAAAATAACTTTACAATGTTGTAGTTATTGTAATTTATAGAACACATTCATCTTCCATTATTACATTGAACCATATTTAATAATTTTAATGAAAACAACAAATAAATATAGCAAAATTAAAGTAATAATACAGCCATATAGTGTGAAAAAACATGAAAATTAAAACTAAATTCATGAAATTATAAAACAAATAATGCAAAAAAGATTGCCTCTACTCATGAGTGTATGAGAACTCCTAGCAGTTTATCAGAAAAAATGTGAGTCAGTTGGAGAATTTAATGTTGTGCTAGCACATTGCCAGGTTAGCTCAACGGTTAAGAGCAACCAGATAGAGACTGGGAGATCTATGGTTCAAATCCCAGCTATGGCATTGAATTTTTCAGCCTGCATCTACCTTACCAAAAATGTTCATGAAAATTAAGAAGTACTAATTTACTATGTCCGAGTTATAAAATTCTTCCACACCAATTTACCGCGTAAAGACTTAAATTTTTCATCTATGTCACTTATGCTGTTAATATACGAGGTGTGATCAAACATTTTCCGGATTGACGTCATGACTACTACACAACAGTTTGTTTTGTCCATTCTGTACTGTCACCATCAAAGTAGTCTCCTTGGGAGTTGATACACTTGTCCCAGCGCTTCTGCCACTGCTGGAAGCACCTCTGGAAGTCTTCTTTTTTCAACATGCTCAGAGCCTTCTGTGATTCAAGATGAATAACATCAATGTCCTCAAAACTGTTCTCCAAGTCGCGGGACAATATTCTATTTCTATCCAAAAATTGGCGAACTGAAAGGGCTTGTGTGCAAGTGCATTGTTATGATGTAGGAATCAGTCATCACTCCTCCATTTCTCTGGCCGTTTGTGTCGCACATTCTTCCTTAATCTTTGCAGCACCTGTTTGTAGAACAGCTGATTTACTTAAGTTAATTGGGAGTCGATTAATAACACAAAACAACACTCACTTTTAAATTTTCGTCGATGTCCGGCTGAAGATAGAGGGAAGACCTCAGAAACCGGTTCCGGGAAAATTTAAAAGTGAGTGTTGTTTTGTGTTATTAATCGACTCCCAATTAACTTAATTTATACAACAACACTGTTTTCAACACTTCCAGAAAAGGATTTAGCTGATTTACTGTTTGATTCTGTGGCACAAATTCCTTATGTACAATGCCTTTAATGTCAATCATCATTGACTTCACTTTGGATCAAACTTATATGGCCTTTTTCGGGCGTGGAGATGAAGGACTCTTCCATTCTGAAGATTGTTGCTTCATTTCTGGATCGTACCCATAAATTCGTACTTCATCGCCAGTAATAATTCTTTCCATAAACTATGGATCATTTCCAAGCTGTTGTTTAAGATCTGTGCAAGAAATCACACAGCTTTCCTTTCAGTCATTTGAAAGCAGGCAGGGGATAGACTTGGCGGCAATTCTTCTCATGTCCAAATCTACTTTCAAAATGCTTTAAATACTTCCAAAGGAGAGTCCTAATGAGCCAGAAAGTTCTTTTATTGTAATGTGCCTATCATTTAAGACCATTTCACTCACCTGATTGATATTTTCATCTGTTTTACCGGAATAGGGTCGCCCCGAACGATCTGAACCTTTAACTGATGTCACACTAATTTTAAATGTTGAAAACCACTGAAATGCTTGAGTTTTGCCCATAACGTCCTCCCCATAAGCTGTTCTTAACATTTCATAGGCTTCTGTTGCAGTTTTACCAAGAAAAACCAAATTTTATATAGAATAAAAAGAAGTATTTCAGAAAGTGGAGTGCCATTGTTACTAAAATTAGGCAAGTGAGTCAACCTTGTATATACTTTTCTCCACTTACAAGTTTTTTATGAAGACTAGTTTCTGGGGACTTCTCCCCTATCGTCAGCTCTGTGGTAGACTGATGATGCATCCGGTGTCTGCATCTGGCTTGGTGTTGTGCTGCCATCTAGTGTCCTGGTAAGTTTGATGACGTCATCTACCGCGGGAATTTCAAAATTCATCAAGAGGTCCTGTTTTTTCGTAATAAATATGATTTCCCAAATCTGTAGTTCCAGAGGTTTCTTTGCCTGTTTGATCAGTTCTATTTCTTGCTTTATGTTGTGATTCTCAGACCAAAAGTGATGTGATACGGCCGACTTGTCCATTTGTTTGAATTTAATATTTCTGAAGTGTTCTTTCATTCTTGTTCCTAGATTCCTTTTGGTCTTACCAATGTATATCTTGTCACAATCCTGGCAACTCATTTGGTAAATGCCTGATAATTGAGTTTTCGGTGTGCTATTTTTTAGAGGGTGGTTTAGTAAGTTGCAGATGTTGTGTTTGTTTTGAGGGGCTAATTTTTTTCTTCTTTATTCTTCGTAAACCAACATTTCTGCTATGCGAAAAAATCGCAGCATATGCAAAACACATGTTCTCTTGAGAGTTTATACCTTGTCACTGGAAGGTCACAGAAAGTCAGGTGACCTCTCATTTTTATCGAGAAGGAATGCTGCATGTGCAAGAATTAAATGATTGGACTGAATTTCAATTTATTTATACAACTTGCTATTTACAATATTTTATCTACAATACATACATACTCCTTAATCTAGTTGTATAAGTTGTATGGTGCTGTTTCCCTTTATTAACCTTGCTAGCTCAGCCTGCTTGGCTCCCAGGCCTTTTAGCCTTGCTGAGTAGCATAGTCCCCCATCTATCCTCTACACCCACTTGCCATTTCCCCTTATCCCATCATATTTTCTTTCCCACTCTTTACTTTTTCTCATCCATTTCTCTTTAGCTTTCCAAAACATGTTCCCTATATTTCTATTTTCATTTTTCCCCATAACCATTTTTATGGCTATCAACTTACTATGCATCTTTTCCCATTCTTCTCCCATACTTCCTGCCTCCATGCTGCTAACTCTTTACGCTCTATCAAAATATGAACTGCACTTTCTGTTTCTCCACATAATTCACATATTTCTACATTAGTACTTTTTAGTCCTCTTAAAAACATTGATCCTGTTCTAATCCAAGCCATTCCTTCCCTCTCCTGTCTGTTACATTGGTCTATATATCTTTCTCTTCCCCATTTTCTATTTAAACTATAAAATTTCAATGATCTTCTGTTTTCTATCCCTCCCCATATTTCTTGTCTTTCTATGTCCTCCACTCTATTTTCCAAAAAACTTCTACATTCCTATTTTCTAGCCTCCATAAATTGCAGTATGAATTAAAGAAATCTCAGCATCAGCATTGTGGTGAAGCAATTCCAGAAACTTGTTGATCACACCTCATACTATTGATAAGCTGTATTTCTTAGAATGATGGTTACTGTGCTACAGGGTCTTCTACCTTCAAATTACTCCAGCAGATGATACAGGAAAGTAAATATGCAATTATATCATTTGTATGGCACATAACAATTCTTGTGGTACAAAGAATGTATTTAAAACTGGTTGAAATATGTAATGTAGTGTCACAAGTTTTAAACCAAATAAGGCTCACTGTTATGACTAAAGCTTGATGCAACAGACAGGCAAATAGGGAAATACTTCATTTCAAAATAGGCTCTAACAGTAATGTTAAGTGTTGAAGTAAGAGAGCAATAATGTCATTTACCTCTTAAAAACACATTTTGATACAATGTAACTGTATAGAAACATCAAATAACCATATTTCCTATGTTCAAAGTACTTAATTCTATTTCTTAATGGAGTGTAAACTACACATTATTTCTGTATTCTTCACTTATGAAATATCTTTTCATGCAAACTCTAACACAAAAATCTAAAGTGTTCAAAATTTATTAAGTGTTTAAACTGTTTAAATAGGTGGAAAATATCACTTGTTACAGAACAAGTTGAAAAGGAAAAAGTTGAAAAATGGAGCAAACTGCTCGAAATTAGCCCTGCACACTAAAGTATGTGATATTTGTAACTCAACAGCTTGAGGGAGAGTGTTCCCATCAATAGGCTGTAAAACCAGCATATTAGCATGAAATGATCACTTTTGGCATAATTTTTTTCTATACCAGTTTTTTAAGAACATTCTCTTGATGTTTCACACTTCCATGCAGTTTGTTATTGACCACTGATTGATTCCCCAATCTAACCCAATAGCTTCTTGACCATTTACCAAATGCTTTTTGCACTAAGCAACCATTATTTTACTGTAACACAAAACACTGCATTTGCTGATGTTAAGAAAAGTATGTTGGTATTGTAACATTAGCATATTGGGCAGGTTGCCAACATTAGCTCAGAGTGCAAAATATTAATTGCAATACTAAGATTAATATTATGTTCATAAATAATATTAATCAATAACTACTAACAACAAAAATAATGAAATTACAAGTCAAAAACTTTGATAAAGTTATTACAAAAAGAAAGCCATAAAAGGTCCTTAAGCTCCAAAATGTATACATGAAAATAGGCAATTATATGACTATAAAGGAGCATATTTTACTAAGTAAGAATGAAACACATATACACTGTGATGGAACATATCAGTATTTTTGATATTGTAACAAAAGATGAAATTTGCCTCAGTCCTTTATTTTTTCCAAAATTATTAGCCCAATGCTAACTTACAATCAGCTCTCTTTTACACAAATATAGCACTTTGACATGTGTTTACAATGTTTCTC